>JARHVA010000179.1:1812500-2057500 GCA_037957365.1 Torreya grandis
GAATTAAAAAACAAGGGTAAGCTATATCCAAGATAACTATATGAATAAAATAAATAATAAATAAGTGGTGCAATGGTCAACCATGGGTGATCTATGAAAACTAAGGTAATAATAACAAGATTAAGCACCTTATAGATATACTAGATTATTCAGTATAATGAGAGATTAAACAAAGTAAATAACATACACATTCTATAATAATAAGTAAATAAGATTTATCTAATAATTAATTAAATGAAAGAAAATAAGGAAAGAGATACTTAACTTTGGTTTTATTTAATTGGCACATAAATATCCCCGTGGCTATAGTGAAATTTTTCAAGATATGTTGTAACATGAATACTTGAGTATCCTTATTTGGGGACTCCAAAGACAAGGTATACTTCCTTGGTTCAACTTTTCATATTCAGCTTGAAAGACATTGAACAAGTCTTGATCTCCCAAAATAATACTTTAACCTATAACTCCTTTTAGTATTTGAGAGGAAAATTATACCATGAGTAGAGAAGATGGATGTTTTTTTATATTGGGAATCATTAAAATGACCCATATATATGGCTTCAAACCTAGAAATTATCTTGAAGTCTAAGTTGACAATATCATACATGCTGATATAGTCGAATGTGATGTCAATTGAATTAGAACTCTATCTATGAGGTTGATATAGATATGAATATATGGAAATAATTATAATTGTATTGATTATCTTGATACAATAGAAGGAAATACAATTATGAAACAAATTATATTGGTTTGGCTGACACAATAAGAATATAGGGTGGTTATAAAATATAAATGAAAAGTGTGTGTGTGTGTGTGTGTGTGTGTGTGTGTGTGTGTGTGTGTGTGTGTGTGTGTGTGTGTGTGTGTGTGTGTGTGTGTGTGTGTGTGTGTGTGTGTGTGTGTGTGTGTGTGTGTGTGTAATGATGATATAAAGGGACTGATATAATTTTCTAGACAATATTCTTGTACACTTAAAAAACTCAAACCTTGGTTATTCTTATCAGTTCTATACCTTTCCCACTTTCATAAATCTCACATCTACTCTCTATTACGAAACTTGGCCTATTTATTAGTATGACCAGTCTTATATTGATGGCCCATGTGTTATATATTTCCTATAGTCATTAAAACCTATTTATCTTATGCTTCTACAAATTCTAGACATGCACCTCTTTTCTTACTCCTTGGACACTTGGTTCTTAGACATACACCTACATCAATGTAGGTGTCCTTCTCGAACACAAGTTTCTAATGGCCTAAAGTCATCTAATTTTTAAATTAAATGCATACTAATGCTTTTTCTAAGTTATTTAATGTGATTTATTATCTAAAAGGATTGTTATAAATACAATATCAACCCTCACTCATTCCTCACGTAGCACAGACCAATGTAACTTATCAAAAACATTAAATCAAGTACTCAATAAATCAAAGATTTTATATTTTATCCTATTATCATATTAATCATAGGAAAAACACATACATAGGTCATCCCAAGAGTGATATTTTCTAATTTACAAGATAGGTCATTATTGTACTAGCTTTTCACATATTGCATTATTCAAACATAAGACAATATGTAGGGGAGAACTACATAAGTCTAAGACCCTTTTAGGAGTATTAGATATGTAGGTAGCATTAATTAATAGAGGGGTATTTGGGTTACTTGACACCATGTTCCCATCGACCCATTTTTTCCACGGTCACTAAAAGGATGAAGAATTAGGTTTTTTCTATTTGACAAGGAGTAATAGTCCATGACCCAAATATGAATAGACCAAAGTGAAGGAGATGAAAAACATAGAACCATATAGGTTGTCACATCCTATTTTATAAATTATTATATATATGACACTTTTATCTAACTTAGACACTAATGTTGATAGAATTATCCCAGACTGACATAAGTGTCCATGGCTATAAAGGCACTTAATCTAGACTTTAGTGACTATTCCAAAATACTCTTCTAGTTTACTTCTTATTTGTTATAGATATAAATTTTTATTAGCATTAAAAATAGCTAAGTACTTATTTTCATTATCATTTCAATATCTAGCATAGTTGTACTTTTCATTTTTAGTGTATCTCAACATAATAAATTTAGTATATGTTATATCTAAGTTTCATAAATAATTGGTCTATTATAGAGATAGTTTATCATCATTATGCCCTAGGATATCTTTATCCCCTTTAAACCTAGACTTCCTAAAATATATTACTAGGGTTAAACATTTTTTGAACCTCATATTTGATCTAAAAACCCTATCTAGCCTAGGTTTTCTATTATTTTGAGCAAAATTTTTATTTCTATTTTTTCCAAAATAAAATTTAAAATTTACAAAGAATTAGAGTTTTTTCCATAAAATCATGTTTATTATGGACATATATTTTAATTATTTCATTTTTCAATACCTTATGGTGGATATTACTTATTATGCCTCATGAAATATTAAATCAATTCAATTTTTAATGAGTTCAAAATCTAAGTATTATGAATCCACTGCATTGTGGCATACCCCTTATTACTCTAATATTTACAATCAGATTTTACCTGTTACTACAAAATACCAAAGAGAGTGCATGAAAAAACCATCCTACCCAATCCATATTACTTCCTAATCTAAGGATATTTTTAAAACTCCACTCTTGAACTTGCTATGTTTTCCATCCCATTACAAGGATGTCCTTTTGAATGCATTGTGTATGACCATATTACCTTGCAATGCGGAACCAACATATGTGGATTATATTTTAAAATCCATAAAATGGACTAAGCATAATATTTTATTTAAAAAGGAGGATTTACCAACTCAACATATTATTAAAAAATCTACTTTACATCCAAGTATGTTTCTTATAATAAGATAGTAAAATGAGTTCTTGTGGACAATGGTTCAGGGCACAACATTTGTAACATCACTTTTCTCTCCTTAATTGGCATCAAACCTATAGATTTAGAACCATGTAATATGAACACCAAGGTATTTGATAATATTTCATGACAAGTATTGGAATAAATAACATTAAATATTATTATGGGTTCCTATATGTTACCTACTTTGTGCCAAGTTATGCCAAATGATTTGAACTATAACCTTGTTTTGGGATGACCTTGGATACATGAGATGTTTATAGTTTCATTTAATTTTCATGCATGATTAAAATTTAGTCATCAAGGATTAATTTAATCTTTTTTTATGGATACTAATCCCTTGAAACATTGTGCAATGGTTCAACAAATTGATAATCTAGCACCAAAATCCTACAATCTTGATTTTGGTTCTCAATATTTGTGCAAATACAAGTACAAGGGACAAGGGTTGGGTAAAAATGAAAAAGTCATAGATGAGCCTATCTCATCTAAAAATAATAAAAATAATCAAGGCTTTATTTTTTCACAAAAATATGAAATTCATGAGAACAATTATCATAGTACAACATGTTTACAAAATTCTAAAATAAAATGTTTGTATACTTATACAATAGAGCTCCAATTAGTCAATTCTCATCTGATTGATGAAATTTCTTCCCTAAAAATTTTGAAATTAGATGATTTCAAAATTTATGAATCATTAATAGCATACTTATGGGCATATGAGGATCTCCCTTACTGATATCATAAGAATAGGTTTTTTCATGCCACATCCACTCATTCTTACTTTGGTGAGAGAAATGATGCAAATATCCAACATGACTTATAGAACACTATTTTTAATACGCCATTTATCTTAGAGAGGTATACATTA
This sequence comes from Torreya grandis, assembly GCA_037957365.1. Lineage (NCBI taxonomy): Eukaryota > Viridiplantae > Streptophyta > Pinopsida > Cupressales > Taxaceae > Torreya > Torreya grandis. Next base: position 1,816,250 of record JARHVA010000179.1, read on the forward strand.
ATAAACAAATAAATATTCAAATATAAATATTAAATAGATAAAAACCTTAAATAAATTATACATTCTATAAGAATTCAAGATGATGAAGGAAAATCTTATCAGCAAATCCTTCATGATTTTCCCAAACTTTTTTCTTGGGGTTATTCATATATGCCTATTGTTGACGATGGAAAGTGCACCCTGCAGCAGGAAAACAGATTCCTACCCTCTCCCCGCAACATGGAAACCCCTCTCTCACCTGTGGGATGGTGAAGCAGGAGAGGAGAGTCTCTAGATATGGGCTAGTTCCCTCTGATGTATCTTGTTTGTTTCAGGTTGCACAAAAATATAGGTATATAGGTATACTAGGGGGGATGAAAAGAGAGAGAGAAAAAAGCATGAACAAACAACCTATTCTAAAAGAGGTGATACACCAAAAATAGGTTGACCTTCCATATCCACACTTAGGATCAGGGAAAAAACATACATACACTCAGATTTGGCAGAAAAGACTAGGTCTCTGGGATGACAGGGAGGTTCTTATGGAAAGCACAAGAAACAGGGACTCACCAAGGTGCTGAGAAATACACACTGTAAGTGACCTCACCTATTTTATGCCTCCAAAATAGAACTCTACTCCTGGCAGCAGCAAACAGTGGCACTTTGTAGATCGCAGGTTTGCTGGTGTTGAACCTATGAGAGCATCAAGAGACAATGACTAGACACAGATTAACATTCAATGCATACACAGAAAGATCCATCCAAATAGAGGTAAAACTATCTTTTATTGATTCAGGTGGGAAATTTGGAGAGCAGTGCTCTTTACAAAAGTCAGGAAGATCCTGATAAAATGACTAAGTCTATGTATTTATAGGAAAAGAGTCAAGAAGAGTCTCATTAGAAAGCGTGAAAACACTGTAGTTGATGTCACAATTCTACCAAGACCATGCTTGTTGCCTCATTTTGCATGCTGGTCTTCTCCTCCGGTGGCTGGGCGGGCTTTTTCTCATGCACTACAAGTGATTTTTATCACCCTCTATTGTGGGCAGCGAATTTGCCTCCCTTTGCATGGACTTCATGTAGGATTTCTGTCGACATCGGCCGATAACCTGCCGATGGTGGCAGTTTTTCCGACGTCGGCCTGTGTAAACTACCGACGGTGGCAGTATTGCCGACGTCGGCCGATGTCGGCGGCCTTTTTCTTTTTCCCTTTGTGTTGCAGGCGGCAAATTTGCCACCCTCTGTATGTGTGTAGGTGGTCTCCTTTTACCCGCCCATGTTTTGGGTAGCAATTTTGCCACCCTCTGCATTTTTTCTGCCCTTTTTTTTTGCCTAAGTGTTAAATGCTCCATTTTTTCCCTCTCTTCTCCTGTGGACATTTGAAGACTCTTCCTTTTGCTACCGTGAATGTCAACAAATGAGGTCGATGAACCAATGCTCTGAAGTGGAGCTATCAAAACTTGAAGGTGGACCTCACAACCTAAAATGACTGGCCGTGAAATGCAGGTGTAGGAGGTGACTGAGATTTTGCCTGAGGGGCAAAATTGGGTCAATAAATTGGTGACTCACGAGGGAAGCATGCTTGCTATGCTTAGAACCTAGTTTCCTTGCATATCCATTGGGTGCGGAGTCAGATGGTAACTTTGAAGGTAGTTCACAATAGCTTAAAAGATTTTGGAATCAAAATATACAGAATTTACCCCCACATGCAAAGGGAAACACACAAGACTAAAAACAACTAACTGTGCAAACTGCACTTAGGGAAAATAGGGAAAACAATTGAAAGCAAACTATTATATACAGTTAACCAGGAATGTTTGCATCCCTCCTGGATCAAAAAGAAAATTTCTTAAGTTCCCTTTCTGGTGGAGAGACTTATCGTGACAGGCAAGTAGCTGAAAGAAAATGAGATTTGGCGACTTGCTCTTTCTGCCTGTCACCTGAGTTGGCTGGGAACTGAGGGGATTGAAATCGAACATGCCTCCAATATATATGTATTTTGATTATTCTAGGAGGCATGTTGGATGCTGGTCCTTCAAATAGGTGCTCTCCACCAAGAAATCAATGGCTATCAGCTCATCACCATAAGCCTTCTGATCTGCACAATTCTTCTGCAATGTATTATGGTCTGATTTGTTTCCCTCTACTTCGCTGAAAACTCTGTCAGACTCATCCTCTACTTCCTCTTGGCCTTCTTGAAGAAGGGAAAATGTGGCAATGTCTAAAAGGGACTCAAAAAATGATTTCTCATCCCATAGAACATCACTTATCTGTTTAAAGTTTAGTTTTTCAAGGTATTCCTCCACGAAGACAGACTTCTCCTTTTCCTCTTTGCTGATCAGGCTCTCTAGATTTTCAAGAATATTCTCCTGATCCTCCTCTAACTCAGGCTCTTCAATGTAGTCATCCTCATCGATACAGTAAGGAAGTTCATCAAATAGAGGAGAAGAGAGCTCACCATGCATTTGTTCCTCTTCAAATTGCTGGAACATCTGCATATACGCAAGGCCTGCATCTTCTCCACTACTGATAAGGTCTTCACAAGGGGCATCAATGATGATTTATTCTTCGTTGTCGCTCATAACAACCTCTTGAAGGACTGCAAATTGGATCTTTTGTTCCTCTCCTGCCTCTTGCAAAATAGGTTCTTCTTCGATAAGGGACGAAGTGGAGAAAACATGTGAGAGAGGGGGCAGCCCTTGAGCTAGAATCGAATGATTCTCCTCCCTCCACTTGATCAGCACTTCATCAATATCAGGGACACCCTGATAACTCTCTTGGAAATGTGTAGGTGGGGTGTGTTCAAGCATGGAATACGCTATTTGGTCTGAATCGTCCATCACACATTGGCTGAGGAATTTCTTTTTAGACTCCAACTATGTAATTCTCCTACTCAGATCTTCTTGGAAAAGCTTTTCCTGGAGGCTGCTAGTATCATCACAGACAGGTGTAGCTTCAGCTTCTTCAAGGTTTTGAGAAAAACCTTGCTTTTCTTCTTCCTCTTTGCTACCCCATGATTCCACTGTCTTCCCCCAATTTAGGATCTCTGAATTTGAATTCTGCTCTTGTGAATAGGGAGCAACTTTGTTCTCCACGAGGTCCTGAGGCTCTTCCACAAGGTCTAAAAAAATTAACTCCCTTTCAAGGAGTAGCTTCATCCTAGCCTCTAAGTTTTCAATTTGTCTGGCTAGGTTTTCTTGGAAGAGTATTTCTTGGAGGTGGCTAGCATGATCCTCTTCAAAGCTCTGAGCTGGTCCTTGGCATTCTTTCCTCTAACTTGGAATTTGCACATCATGCTGGAAAACTTGGGGAGGCTGAAGAATGCAAGGAAAACATTGTTGGTGTGTTAGAGGAGCCTCTAGAAGAGGGATGTGCTGGCGGGTGGTACTTTTCTCAATGGAAGAACCCTGATCTAAGGAGTTGAAAAGATTGATTTGCATGGGAGGTTGTTCTGATACCCTCTGGTGTTGGAAGGCCAAGCACACGGGGTTGGGAAGAGCAGTATTTGATGAGTTGGAGTGAGCAAGTGCAATTTGGTAAAATGGATTTGGTGCAAAAGAGGGGGTTTTCTTCAGGTTAGGAGGGGGCATGCAATGCTGGCTGCCTTGAAAATATGGATTTCTCCATTTTGGCACCTCTTCCTTCATGGATTGTATGGCTTGTGCTTGCCTAAACAAGCACTCCTCTTTATACATCAGCTCCTGGTGATATTTGTACTGCTCTTCCAATCTGTCAATTTCTTTTATCTGTCTCTCAAATTTCAATGCCATCTCCCTTATAGTTGTAGGGCAACTAGGAGAGCCACTTGAGGGGATTCCATAAATATTTTGAGTCTGATCGATATTATATGAAGGAGAACAAAATCCATGATTTTGTGCAAAAGAAGTATACATACAAGAAATGGATGATTTTTTGATGCCACCAGACTGCTTAACCAGTGGATTTACTCAGAGTCGCCAGATGCTAAAAAAACTTGATTTGTTGTAACAGGACCAGCATCAATCCTAAAACTTTACTGCATTAAAAAACTTGATAAAATATAGTCCCACCGGGTGTGCCAAAACTGTTGATGATGGAAAGTGCACCCTGTGATAGGAAAACAGATTCCTGCCCTCTCCCTGCAACATGGAAACCCCTCTCTCACCTGTGGGACGATGAAGTAGAAGAGGAGAGTCTCTAGATATGGGCTAGTTCCCTCTGATGTATCTTGTTTGTTTCAGGTAGCACAAAAATATAGGTATATAGGTATACTGGGGGGGATGAAAAGAGAGAGAGAAAAAAGCATGAATAAACAGCCTATTCTAAAAGAGGTGATACACCAAAAATAGGTTGACCTTCCACATCCACACTCAGGATCAAGGAAAAAACATACATACACTCAGATTCGGCAAAAAAGACCAGGTCTCTGGGATGACAGGGAGGTTCTTATGAAAAGCACAAGAAACAGGGACTCACCAAGGTGCTAAGAAATACACACTGTAAGTGACCTCACATGTTTTATACCTCCAAAATAGAACTCTACTCTTGGCAGTAGCAAACAGTGGCACTTTGTAGATCACAAGTTTGCTGGTGTTGAACCTGTGAGAGCATTAAGAGATAATGACTAGACACAGATTAACATTCAATGCATACACAAAAAGATCCATCCAAATAGAGGTAAAACTATCTTTTATTGATTTAGGTGGGAAATTTGGAGAGCAGTGCTCTTTACAAAAGTCAGGAAGATCCTGATAAAATGACTAAGTCTGTGTATTTATAGGAAAAGAGTCAAGAAGAGTCTCATTGGAAAGCATGAAAACACTATAGATGATGTCACAATTCTACCAAGACCATGTTTGTTGCCTCGTTTTGTGTGCTGGTCTTCTCCTCCGGTGGTTGGGTGGGCTTTTTCTCATGCACTGCAAGTGATTTTTACTTCCCTCTATTGTGGGCGGAAAATTTTCCGCCCTTTTCATGGACTTCATGTAGGATTTCTACCAACGTCAGCCGATAACCTACCGACAGTGGTAGTTTTGCTGACGTCGGCCTATGTAAACTGCTGACGGCGGTAGTATTGCCGACGTCGGCCGATGTCGGTGGCCTTTTTCTTTTTTCCTTTGTGTTGTGGGTGGCAAATTTGCCACCCTCTGCATGTGTGTAGGTGGTCTCCTTTTACCCACCCATGTTTTGGGTGGCGATTTTGTCGCCCTCTGCATTTTGTCTGCCCTTTTTTTTGCCTAAGTGTTAAATGCTCCATTTTTTCCCTCTCTTCTCCTGTGGACGTTTAAAGACTCTGCCTTTTGCTACCGTGAACGTCAACGAACGAGGTCGATGAACCAATGCTCTGAAGTGGAGCTATGGAAACCTGAAGGTGGACCTCGTAACCTGAAATGATTGGCCGTGCAACGCAGGTGTAGGAGGTGACCGAGATTTTGCCTGAGGGGCAAAATTGGGTCAACACCTATGATTGATAAATTAGTGGAAATGCATAATATATTATCATAGACAAATGAAAATCAAGTTAATAAAAATATTCACAAGATGAATCCTAAAGTGTCATTATTGGTAAAATATGAAATTAAAAAAAAAATAGACACAAGATTTATAAAAGCTATTGCACATTCTGACTAGGTGTTCAACATTGTACCTATTAAAAACCCTAATTATGATATTATTTGTTGCACTATTTATCATGATTTAAATAAGGCTTATCCAAAATATAATTTTCCATTACCTAATACTGACATGATTGTCTATTCTATATCTAGATATGAGGCAGTTTCATTTATGGATGGATTTTCTAGATATAACCTAATTAAAATTAACCCTGTAGATTAAGAAAATATAGAATTTATGAAACCATGCGACATATTTTGTTATGCAGTCATGAATTTTGGAGTCAAAAATACATGATCCACATATGAAAGGGACATGACCCATATTTCATGATTTTATTCACAAAACTATTGAGGATTATGTCGTTGATTTACTTGAAAAAGATAAACACTACCAAGACCATGTTATTGATCTATAAAAAATATTTGAACACTTGTGAAAATTTAATATTCAATTTATCCCAAAAAAGTGTATTCAAATTATTTTTAGGGAAGCTCATTAGGTACATAATTTCTTAGCAAGGCATCAAGGTTGATCTAAAAAAGGTAAAATCCATTATTGAAATTCCACCGCCAACCAATCTAAAGTAGTTATGATATTTACAGGGTATAATTTAGACTATTCAGCATTTCATTGCTTAGTTGGCTAATAAAACAATTCCTTTCATGAGAATACTAAAAAAATATGCAAAATTTATATGGGATGATGTTTTTCAACAAAGTTTTTGATAAAATCAAAGAATATTTATCAAGTCCACTAGTACTTATCCCTCATATTTTGTATAGACCATTACTTATTTATATCTTAGCCACTCACAAGTCCTTTGGAGACCTATTAACTCAATATTATGATGATAAAAAAAAGATATTTATATATTACATCAATGACCAATTGGTTGATTATCAATGCAAATATACATCAATAGAAAAATTGTGTTTAGCTTTGGTTTTTTCTACCCAAAAGCTATGATATTATCTTTTCATTAATGAGGTTCATGTTATAATCAAAGAAGACCCATTAAAGTTTCTTATGAATAAAACACACCTAATTAGCCATATTACAAAATGGGTGATGTAACTTATAAATTTATCTTAAATTTGTATCCCCAAATTTAATGAAAGGTAAATTTATAATTGACCAATTAGTTACATATCCCTTATCAAATCCTTTTCTACTATACGAAGCTTTCCATGATGAGTTCATAGCATATAATATAGCTTCCAATTCATGGATAATGTTCTTTGATCGATTCAGATGTATAATAGGGGTGGGTTATAGTATTGTATTTTTCACCCCATAAGTCTAATACATGCCTTTCTCTTATAGATTATCCTTTTCTTACACCAATAATATAGTTAAATATGAGGCCTTGATAATTTACTAATCCCTAACACACAAGCTTCATATAAAGGATATTAAAGTTTTTGGTGATTCTAAATTGACTATTAGTAAAGTTACCAATCATTTCCATACCAAATAGGAAAATTTTCTACCATATACATAAATGTTGGATAAGCTCAAGGATATATTTGATACATTTTCTATTGATACTATTCCCTGTAAAGATAACTACCATGTAGATTCCATGATAAGTGTGTCATGCTTGATGCCTTTTGATATAAATGATGATCATATGGACTTTACCATATGATAGTTATTGGATCCTTTCATTAATTTTATTAAAATGGATACCTTAGCTATTCTTGATATTATTCATAGTATACAAACATAGAATGGTATAATCCTATTTATAATTTCATCTATCATGCTTATATACCATACCACTTTACATGGAATGATAAGCACAAATTACAACATGAATTAATTCATCATGTTATTATTGGAAATTATTTGTTTAAATGAGGTTTTAACAAATAAATAATTTGATTTTTAAACAAAGATGAATCCCTCACTGAACTCCAAGAAATACATGACAGTGAGTGTGGTGGGAATTTTAGTGGATGTGCCATGTCCTACAAACTATTATGTCAAGGCTATTATTGGCCTACCATGGAACAATAATGTATTGAACATGAATAATTATGTTTACAATTCTAGAAATGTAATAATTTAAATCATGCACCATCACACAAGTTATATTTAGTTATTTGATCATGGCCTTTTTCATTATGGGGTTTTGACTTAATTGGAAAGATAAATCTAGTATCCATGGGAAGACACAAATTCATAATAATAGCTATAAAATATTTTACAAAATGGGTGGAAGCAGTTCCACTTGACTTTACCACAAAGGATGAGATATACAGTTTTTTTATGACCAATATTATTTATCACATTGGCATACCTTCAACTATTATTTTTAATAATGGAACATCATTTTAAAAAAGGATAATAAAATTATTTTTCATTTAATTAAAAATTAGGCATACTTTTTCTATGCCTTATTGCCCACAGGGTAATGGATAATCAAATGTAACCAATAAAATTATTGTCAAGATAATTGGAAAGATAGTTTAAATATATAGTACTGATTGGCACTAGTAGATGGTGTATGCTCTATGGGCATACCACACTAGTAGTTGGTGTATAAGGTACATAGGTAGTTTTAATGATTGAGACTAATATACATTCCTTATGTTTTCATCTCAAATACATCATTAAATATAATGAATATCTTGAGAATAGATTGCATCAATTAAAATAATTGAGTGAAAAATGCACACAGGCTATTGAAAACTTGTGAGTTTATTAAGATCACATTAATCAAGCATATAATAAAAAGGTTCAACCATGTGACTTTGTTTTCAGTGACCTAGTACTAAAAGAAAATAAAAATAATACTAATGCTAAAAAATAAAAGAAAGGGAAGTTCAAACCAAATTAGTTGGGACCATTTATAGTTATAGAAAAAATTGGGAAAAGGCATATACTTCCATGATACACTTGAAGTAAAACCTCTAAATATCCCAATGAACATTATGAACTTGCATAAATATATTTCTTAATATTTTCCCAATATTCCAATAGTACCCATAAACCAAAACATTCAAAAATCCAAAAATATATATCTTTGGCATCTATGTGTTAGTTCTATGTTGATGGATAACATATTAGTTACTTATAAAAAATTGTATTTCACACTTATATTTGATTATGATACAGGCATACACAAATACATGATCTATGCACTTATGTATATGGGGGTTTCCCTCTACTCACATCATCAGGATGTTGGGGGCATCCACCTCTATGATCAAAATACATCTAGGTTATATCATTTTATGGTCACTTTACATTATCGTGTTTGATCTCATATATGTACTTACACATGTTTTTATACATGCTTATATATTTTTTAGTGTACTTGATATGCTATGTACTTGACATTTTTTTATAACATTGGATCTATGGGCTACTATGATATGTTTATGCTAGTTGTTTGTGTTTTCCTTTATGCACTTCTTTAAGTATTTTACCTTGATATTGACTTGTTTGTTCAGAATTTGAATATGATCCATTTTTTATGACTCTTATGAATTTATTTTCTTCTTTTACATTTGAATATTTCATTTCTTATTGTATGGAAATTTGAATATGTAATTATTGTTTTTATGGACATTTGACTAAGTCATGTCCATTTGATTGTGTGACATTTGAACATGCCCCTTATTTGCAGTCTCGTTGGACCATTGTCTATTTATTTGTTTTTGAATTTTCTTGTGTGTGTGTTTGATTTGATTATTGAGATTGTATATATATATATATATATATATATATTTCCATGATCTTTATAATGCATATTAGGTATTAATGTGATCACATTTTATGTGTTTAAATGACACATTTACTTAGAAAAGTTCTCATATAACTGGGGACATGTTATAGAGGCATAATTACCACACATTTATAGTTATATATGTAGTTTGGACATGGCTTCCACACATTCACAATTTCAAATATATAGCAAGGGCATGTTTTAGAAACATGTTACCCACACTTATTTAGTATTCAACATAGCAAATTTATAGTGGGGACATGCTTTGGAAATATGTCCTCCATAGTGGTACTTATATCAATTTTTAGATTTATCCATGTATAGTGGGGGCATGTTATGGTAACATGTCACCCACACTTTTTCAAATCAACCAAAAACATAGTTATATGATTTAGATACACATTTATGATAGAATTATATACATTGGTACCATTTTTTATATATTTTTAGCATGATTCATATTTAAGGTGCATATGTTATGCAATGTTCAACTAATATTACAAAATCCAAATTATTTTTAGATTCAAAACACTTTTAGGGATTGTTACCACCCACCAAGTTAGAATTTTATGAACAATGTTGAGACAATATATTGTAGTAGTTTGTTAAATTTTTTGTATGGTTGAGATTACTAAATAACTCAATATTTCCAAGGTTTTAGGTTGAAATTGATTGCATCATCTAGCCTCATAGTTTTATAGTTTAATTTGACTTGGTTTAATCACACTCACCATTTTATAAGTATGATTGGGTTACATGGTTGAGTTAGTCTCGACTGCCAAGTGGAAATTCATCTTTAATACAAGTTTGAGGGCATGGGTCCTCTTATAATTTTTATTTTGTCTCTATATCCTTATATATATGCACTTTATAGATTTATATTTGTCCTAATACTAGTTTTAGTGAATCATAATGATACAACTTTCAAATTAAGTTTCCAATAGACAAGATGGTTGCATCAATACACAAGTGTAATCATTAACCTTCATCTCTTTTAACTTAAATAATTTTAATACTTTTAGTTTCAGATTATATTCACTAATTATATACTATAACATTCTCTTAGTTGTAGGTTAGTCACCAATAAAGCATTCAAGTTAGACTCAATAAAATATAAGATGTGTTATACACATCTAGGTATGCATAGCTTTCCTTTAAAATAGAAATTTCATTAATAAATTAAAGGGGGGAAATGTAGACACTATTTATAAATTATATATCACTTCAATTTTGTACACTTGTCAAACTCAACCCTCACTTATTACTTTTATATTAAGACCTTTCCCACTTTATCAAGTCTTACATCTGCTATTTATTATGCCCCTTAGCCTATCTCTTAGTCTGACTAGTATTATATTGATGACCCATGAATTTTATATTTCCCTAAATTATTAAAACCTACTTATCTTATGCCTCTATAATTTATGGACCTATACCTATTTTCATGTTCCCTTAATACTTACATCGTGGACAGACACCTATGCCAACATAAGTGTCCTACTTTGATGCAAATATCCAATTCCCTAAAGTCTTATAATTTTCAAATGAAACATATCCTAATGGTCAGCCTAAGTGCTTTAATGTGATTTATTTTCCAAAGGTATTGGTATAAATTCAAGATTAACCCTCACTCATTCCTCACCTACCACAAACTAGGGTAAATTATCAAAAGTATTCCATCAAGAAGTCAATAAATTAAAGCTTTAATATTCTCTCCTATTCTCATATTAGTCATAGGAAACTCACATACACATGTCTAAAGTAATGAAGGAGCATCCTAAGAGTCTGATTTTATAATTTAAAAGTTGGGTCACTATCATACTTACTTTTGAAATATTCATGATTCACACACAAGCCAACACATAGGGGAGAACTATATAAGTCTTACGCCCTCTTTAGAATATTAGATATGTAGGAAACACTCTTTGATAGAGGGATATTTGGCAGAGTTCAACACCATGTGACCACTAGCCCATTTTTCCCATAGCCACTATGAGGATTAATAATTAGGTGTTTTGTATTTGACAAGGAGTGATAGTCCATGACCCATATCTAAATGCACTAGAGTGAAGGTGACAAAAAACCCAAAAGTATCCAAGTGGTCACATCTTATTTTAGTAGGTATTATATATAAGACACATACATCTGACCCAAACACTAATGTAGACATAACTATCATAGGATGATGCAAATGTCTATGAATATAGAGGCACTTAATCTAGAATTTGGCGAATATTCCCTAATAATTATCTATTTTGATTCTTTCTTGTTCAAGATCCAAATATATATTAGAATCATAACCAACTAAATACTTATTTTCATTATCATTAAAATATATATCATAGTTATACTTTCTATTTTTATCATGTCTTATCATATTAAATTTAGTATATATTCTATCTGATCTTCAAAAATAATTAGCCTACTATATAGATATTTTATCATCCTTATGCTCTAGTCTATCTCTATCAACTTTAACCCTAGTTTTCCTAATCTAGATTTTTAGAGATAAATAGATGTCAAATTTATAGTAATTAAGGAATGATATAATAATGTTTGAAAATATATCATAAAGTATCATGATCCAATCTCACCCCATTCTCAATGCACTCCTTAGGATGTCCACTCAATTAGATTCATGAACCAAAAAGATCCTACAATAGAAACCATAAGTAAAGTGATAAAGATGAAACATATAAAGTGTATACATATGACCCACCTAAATCTCCTCACATGTCATAATAGTGTAACAAGACATGGTTATTTGGGAAAGATACATAGCAAAACCAAAACATAATTGGAAAAAATGTTGAAAGAATTTCTAAGAAATGAACAATTCAAAGTCATATATACATGACTTACCTTTCTACGTAAATGATGCATTCCAATACCATAGTCTTAATCATGGTGGATATCATAACTAAATTTGGAAACTAGAAGTATATAAGGATAAAAATATAATAAAAACTAAGTGTGCATACATATGATAGTAATTAAATTAATGTGAATGAACTCCCATAAATGACTAGAAAACCAAGAAAAAATAGCAAGCTAAGATCAATAAGGCTAAATTAGAAACAAAATATCCAAGGGAGTAAAAAATAACAATGAAACATTATAAATTCAGCATTTTGGGGCCAATAAAAAATTAAATAACCTAAGAAAATCTAAAAAATAAATCATGAAAATTTAAAATGGAACCAAATGGCTTGAAAAAATGTGAAACATGATAGAATGAAAGATAGAAATGAAACTAGATGGCTTACAAAAAGTGAATGGAAAACTCAAAGTCCCAAACATAGATAATAGAATTTCTATAATGATAACGACATGGCTAAGATAAAATCTCACAATAATTCAAAGATGCAACTTGTTGTTCCCAAAATCTGTCACTTATTTTTGGGACAACATATCAACTATTTTGGTCCTACAGGCCAAATTTCTCTCTTCCTTTTTCAAAAAGTATTCTGAGCATCCACGTTCCTCAATTATTCACACATTTTTCAGCTAAGGGACTCGTAGGTTCAACTGGTTCAACCACTTCAACAGGCGAGCTCTCACAAAGAAACAAGTTCCCAATACTTAGGCATTTTCAAGGCTGGTTCAATGCCAAAGTTTAATCAAAAGACTTATTGGCGGGCTTAAAATAAAAGATTGAATAATTGAACCATTGAACCCTACCTCCAAAGGTTTAAAGGTTCAACAAGTTCAAAGTTTCAATGACATTGGCATACTTAAAGAGTTAAGTGCTTCAGCAAGTTCAAAGTTTAAAGGACTTAAATAAAATAAGGCTTCGAAGAGTGAAGGTTGAACCATTGAACCATTGAACCTTAAACCAAAATGGTTCAAAGGTTCAAAGGTTTAATGAGTTCAATAAAGTTTGAGAGACTTAGAAGAATAAAGGATCAAAGAACAAAGAATGAACCATTGAACCATTGAACATTGAACCAAAAGAGTTCAAAGTTCAAAGGTCCAACAAGTTCAATAGAAAAGAAAAGGATCCAGAAACTTTGAATGACCAAAATATTATGAGAAAGAGAATGAACCATTGAACCTTGAACCAAAATGGTTCAAAGTTCAAAGGTTAAAAGGTTCAAGGAATTTCAAAAGTTTGAAAGGGAGCTTCGAGCAAAGGAAGCGGACGATTCTAGAGACAAGTTTCAAGAGATGGTTCAACTGAAGAGGAAAGAAAGTGATTGAACCAAGAAAGAGACTAAACCAAGGAAGCGATTGAATCAAGGGGCTGATGGGACACCCCAAACCATTAAACCATTGAACTGATGCACCTCAAAGGTTCAAAGTTCAAAGTAGTACAGATGATCAAGTGACCAATGACATCAAATTTAAGGTAATAAAATGTAAATTTATTTTCAAATATGGTGCAGAACTTGAAAATAGACTCAGTGACTGGCCAAAGAAGAAACTAAAAGAGCCAACAAAAATGGAAGAGATTGCTCAAGAGCTCAGATCACCAATAAAAGGACAAAATATGTGGAAAGGAAAGAGGGAAAGACTAGAAATATCTGCATAAGAGTTATTTCTAGTTGGTGAAATAGTCCACTAGGAGGACATCAGAGAGCACGAGCACTCAAGGATGTGGCCTATTTGTATCCATCGAGTAAAGGTGAAATGGATAGCTGCACAAATATCAAGAAGAGGACTAGGTGACCCATACTTTGGAGGAGACATTTGAGAAGAATTGGCATGCCACAGTTAAGGCCAATGCCCTATTCCAGCATGGCCCCTTGACAAAACTAAAAATGCATTCAAGGCATTGAATGCAACATGGGCCATTCCATGAAATAAAGTGCCAAGTCTTTATTAGTTGTTATATATTGTAATCTCTTATTTTATGCAAAGAAGATATTTTTATTATCAAAAGCAAAACTCTTCCCAAATTGAAAGGCATTAATGATAATTTAAGCTTAGATTGTTAATCATATTTCATTCTCTAAATGAGAAAGCAAGTGACATTTTAGACTTTATACTGGAATAGCTTGTGTTGTTGAGGAAATTTTTCTTATGTCTATTTCCTGAATGCATTCTTGTCCATTTAATTAAATAAGCAAGACTAGTGGAAGTAACTAGGAAGGTGTCCTGAAGCCAATTGTGGAGAGACTTTGTGCTACCACAATTGTCTTTAGTGTGTTTATTTTTATGTTTCTATGTAAAGGATCTTGTGATGACTTTGTGCCCCCATTATCCTTTTTATTTCACTCTTTGGCAGTTGAGGGGGATACTTTGTGCTACACCTCATTCTTTTGGTTACTACATCTAGTTACTTTTACTTTCTAGAAAGAATTCCTACTGTTTGTTGTAGACCACTTCTAAAAGAAAAGAAGTGCCTTCAGTGTTTTCACCAGAATTCTCCTATGTTTGTGAACATCATCTCCTACCCTGAGTGTTATTTTCTAATTATATATATAGTATATAGTACCTCATATTTATAGGTAACCTCCCCTTGATGAGAGGAGATATTTGTCCCATTTTGATGTGATAAACTTACACATTTGGTTGATCAATCTCCCTATGCTATGGTTGAAACAACCTATTTTGCCCATCAGTTAGCTGGTGACAAAATATTCACCCAATAGTTTTTGGTGACTCTGCTAGAGAAGAACAAGTAGTTTGAAGCCTCAAGCTTCAAATTGAAGCAGCACTAATTCTTTTCCATTTTTACTATTGCAACTTGGCAACTCCATGGTATATGAGAAACCAGAGATCCAAAGGTGTTGTTGACCTTATTTTTGAGTTGGTAAAATAGAGAAATTTTGATTTGTTTCCTCCACAACCTCACCTTCAATGAACTAGGAGTCTTCCTCTTACCAACACCAGGTCACTAATACAAGGCAGAGATTCTTTTTCCTCTGCTAGTAGAGCTTTGCCCATACATATCCCACCAAGATTTTTTATCCCCACTTTCCATAATCATACAATGGTAGTTCAAGGCCCCTAGGGTAACTCTTTTGGCCCACTAAATCTAACTCTGCCACTACATGAGCTACCTCACAGTTTTAGGAAGAATTTCCCCAAATTTTATGGTGATGGGAGAGTTCATCTTGATGAACATATTACAGCCTTCAGCATAGCCTGTGGTGTGATAGGCATTGAGTATGAAGACGTAGCAGTCAGGCTATTTGTGGAAACATTACAAGACATTGTTATAGACTAATTCTATCATATGTAGGCCCAAACTGTAATTAAATGGAACACCCTCAAAGCCAAATTTGAAGCCAGATTCAAGCCTACAAAAGATGCACATGCCTTGTTATCCTAACTCACACAGATGAAGAAGGATCCTCATGAGCCTATGAGGGATTTCATAGCTAAGTTTGACAAGTTGAAGAATAGGATTCCCATAATTGCTTAGTTGATAGCTGAGAATCTCAAATGTTTCTTTATCAACTCTCAGCTTCCTGAAGTGAGTTTCTTGTTGAGATGGGCTAGCCACATAAACCTTATTGCAGCTCAAGATTTGGCCACTGAGGTGGAAGATGATCTCATCTTGGTGGGGAAGATAAGGAGAGATCCTAATAGAGGTAAATCTTCTTCATCCTCTGAATATCCATCTACATGTAAAAGCTAGCAAATGAACTGCTAGCCTTAAAAAGATAAATGGCCCAAGGTATGTCTACTCCTCCTTATCAAGATATGCCAAGGAGAACATTTCCCAATTAGTCATACCAAGGTAATGTTGTTAGGAATCAAGGGCAGCCAAATCATCTTCCTCCCCCATAGGGGAAACTTGCCATTGAGGCAGCTCCAGCTAACTCAGCTATTGGATATCTTAAAACTGCATCAAATTTCTCTTTCCAACCTAAGTTGAACCCAAAAGATGATGCTGATCTCTTTGTAGTAGACCAAGAAGAATTAGTTGGTGACTCCAACATTGGTTTCCTAAATTACCAAGATGAAGCCAGAAGTAAAGGTGAAGCAGTTGATGGATCATACGTTGTATTCACCTGGTCCCAGAACTAGTCAGCCCATCAAGTTGATAAGGGAAAAATAGGGGAAGGATCTCAACATATAATTTCAATTGCCAAACAAGTAACTTCTCTACCTTTCCAACCAAAGGACCCAGTGAGTAATAAAAAAGTGAGTACCTCAAGTATGCCTTCACCTTTAACTTTAATTTCATAGATCAGTACCCCCCCTAAAAATTAAAAGGATGAACTACCTTCCCCTATTCCTAATTCATTTCAGACATTTGATATAATCACCCATGTCAAGAAGACCAAAATACAAATGACTAAATTTGAATTCCTACAATCCAACCATGAATAGTTGGATATATTAGTGGAATGTGTGAAGGATAAAGTCATCCCTGTAGGACAAGAAATTCTGAAAGTAACTCCTAGTCCCCCCAAGAACACATCCACCCAGAATAACCTTGTCATTACTCCTCCTCCTACTCTTGAGAGGATAGAACCATTTTATGTCTCCCTGTTAATAAATGGACACTAGTTGAACAACTACATAATAGAATTAGGTGCATCTGACAACGTCATGCCTACCAAAGTAACTGAATCCCTTAGTCTCACATTGACCAAGACATTTGGGAGATGTTTCTCCATGGAGAACAAACAAGTTCCAATACTGGGACAAATCAAGGATGCCCAATTTACATTTATGGCATTTCCAAAAAAGAGGATTAAAATGATAGTCTTGGTGACCAACCTCCCAGCCTCATACAGCATCCTTCTTGGTCAAAATTTTTGCAAGGATCTTGGTGGAGAAATAAGCATGGACCTATCTAAAGCAAGGATCCTAGTCAAAGGCATCATGTAAAGATTTCGCCCTAAGAAGGAAGAAAAATATGTTGTCACTCAAACATCAGTGCCTGAAGCTCAAATTCTATTTGAGCCTTCAAGCATGGGTAATTAGTTCCTGACTACAAAGGATGTTCTTGTCCTAGCTGATGGAACTTCTAAAAATGATAATCTAAAAATTGGTTCAGACAGAATAGTATAAGGATTGGTAGAATGCAATGCAAGTACAGAAGAATCCTCCCCTTCAAACAAAGGAAAATCTAAGAAAAAATTAGTTTCTAGTGGCATATGGATTTTTGAATTTGATGGAAGCTATTCTTCTACCAGCTCTGGAGCTGACATTGTTCTAATATCTCCTCAAGGAGATATTTTTCCTTCTTCATATAAATTGTAGTTTAGCAACACCAACAATACTATTGAATATGAATCTTTGTTACTCGGGTTGAAGGCTAATCAAGACAAAGGTGTCAAACTCCTTCACACCAAAGGAGATGTTGAACTGATGGTTTGTTAGGTAAGGAACCTATGTCAAACCAAGAACAAAAGATTGCACCATTACCATAATCTAGTATGTGACTTCCTTAAAAGTTTTGATGCTTTCAATATATTTGTAGTGGCTAGAGAGCTTCATAGTCATGCAGATTCATTGGCTGTCTCTGCAACCTTCATGGTTCATCACCCTAATTTCAAAGATAATACGTACACTATAAAATTGGTCTTTTGACCAAGTGTGCCTGATAAAGCTGACCATTAAAAAGTGTTTGATGCTGATAATCAAATCATGTGGTTCACTAGACTAGAAGAGCAACAAGCTATGATAGTGGACTATACTGCTGCGTGCCAAAGTTAGGAAAATAAAATCTTCACCAAGAGAGTAAGGATTCATGATTTTCAGATTGGAAATCAATTCTTGTTGTGGGGCAAGAGGAGAGAACCAAAAGGAGTGCACATAAAATGTGATTCCTAGTGGAGAGTTCCTTTCGCCCATCACCGATTCTAGGGAGAAAATGGTTTCTTATTGGCTTATCAAGATGGAATGCCATTTTTATTACCTCACAGTGGGTATCATCTAAAGCACTTCAATTTTTGAAGTATCAAATAAGATCAGCTTGTACATATGTATAATTTTTGTATAGTCTTTTAGCTTATTTTGTGTTGTTCATTTTTGTTTGTTTTTGGTGCCTTTCTTTTTGGGTAGCATGACTCCATAGCCCAATGGCATACTTAAAAGGAACTAGAGATTTTAGATTCTACTCCCTTCGATTATTTTTACAATCGATGGAAGTTTCCCAACTGGAGCCAGCTATTGTTCCCAAAATTTATCACTTGTTTTTGGGACAACATATCAACTATTTTGGTCTTATAAGCCAAATTTCTCTCTTCCTTTTTCAAAAAATGTTCTAAGCATCCAAGTTTTTAAATTATTCATGCATTTTTCAGCTAAGGGACTCACAGGTTCAATCGGTTTAACCACTTTAACAGGTGAGCTCTCACAAAGAAATAAGTTCCCAATACTTAGGCATTTTCAAGGCTAGTTTAATGTTGAAGTTCAATAAAAATAATTATTGGTGGGCTTTAAACAAAAGATTGAACCATTGAACCATTGAACCCTACCTCCAAAGGTTTAAAGGTTCAATGACATCGGCATACTTAAAGAGTTAAGCGCTTTGAAAAGTTCAAAGTTCAAAAGACTTAAATAAAAGAAGGCTTCAAAGAGTGAAGGTTGAACTATTGAACCGTTGAACCTTGAACCAAAATGGTTTAAAGTTTCAAAAGTTCAATGAGATTAATAAAGTTTGAGAGACTTAGAAGAACAAAGGACTCGAAGAACAAAGAATGAACCATTAAACCGTTGAACCTTAAACCAAAAGAGTTAAAAGTTCAAAGGTTTAACAAGTTCAATAGAAAAGAAAAGGATCTAAAAAATTTGAAGGACCAAAAGATTCTAAGAAAGAGAATGAACCGTTGAACCTTGAACCAAAATGATTCAATGTTTACAGGTTTAAAGGTTCAAAGAATTTCAAAATTTTGAAAGGGAGCTTCGAGCAAAGGAAGCAAAAGATTCCAGAGACAAGTTTGAAGAGATGGTTCAATAGAAGAGGAAAGAAAGTGATTGAACCAAAAAAGTGATTAAACCAAAGAAGCAACTGAACCAAGGAAGTAATTGAATCAAGGGGTTGATGGGACTGCCTAAACCATTGAACCATTGAACCGATGTACCTCAAAGGTTCAAATGTTCAAAGTTCAAAGTAGTACAGATGATGAAGTGACCAATGATGTCTCCATGGACATCAAATTTAAGGTAATAAAATGCCCATTTATATTCAAATATGGCATGGAAACTAAAAACAAACTTAGTGACTGGCCAAAGATTAAGCTGAAAGAGCCAGCAGAAAGGGAAGAGACAGATCGAGAGCTCACATCACCAAGAAAAAGACAAAATACATGGAAAGGAAAGAGGGAAAGACCAAAAATATCTGTGCAAGATTTATTTCTAGTTGGTGAAATAGTCCACCAGGTGGACATCAGAGAGCGTAAGCACTCAAGGATAAGGCTTGTTTTTCTCCATCGAGTAAAGGTGAAATGGATAGTTGTGCAAATATCAAGAAGAGGAGGAGGTGACCCATACTTTAGAGGAGACATTTGAGATGAATTGACACACCATAGTTAAGGTTGATGCCCTAATCTAGCATGGCCCCTTGACAAAACTAAAAATGCATTCAAGGCATTAAATGTAGCATGGGCCATTCCATAAAATAAAATGCCAAGTCTTTCTCGGCTTCTATATATTGTAATATCTGACTTTATTCAAAGGAGATATTTTTATTATCAAAATCAAAACTCTACCCAAATTGAAAGGCATTACTGATACTTTGAGCTCAAATTGTTAATCATATTTCATTATCTGAATGAGAAAGCAAGTCACCTTTCAGACTTTGTGCTGGAATAGCTTGTGTTGTTGAAGAAATTATTCTTCTATTTTTTTCTTGAATGCATTCTTGTCCATTTAATTAAATAAGTAGGACTAGTGGAAGTAACTAGGAAAGTGTCTTGAATTTGATTGTGGAGAGACTTTATGTTGCCATAATTGTCTTTAGTGTGTTTGTTTTTCTATTTATGTGTAAAGGATCTTGGGATGACTTTGTGCCCCCATTATCCTTTGTATTTCACTCTTTGGTAGTTGAGGGGGAGACTTTGTGCTACACCTCATTCTGTTAGTTACTACGTCTAGTTACTATTACTTTCCAAAAAGAATTCCTACTGTTTGATGTAGACCACTTCTAAAAGAAGAGAAGTGCCTTCCATGTTTTCACTAAAATTCTCCTATGTTTGTGAACATCATCTCTAAAAAAGAGAGATGGATGGTGTTGTCCTACCCCTGAGTGTTACTTTTTGCTTTATATATATATATATATATATATATATATATATATATATATATAGTACCTCATATTTATAGGGAACCTCCCCTTGATGAGAGGAGAGATTTGTCCCCATTTGATGTGGTAAACCTACACATTTGGCCAATCAATCTCCCTATATTGTGGTTGAAACAACCTATTTTGCCCATCAGTTAGCTGGTGACAAAATATTCACCTAACACAACTTTTATTGAAAAATGGATAACACTAAAAATTTTCATAATGGTAACATGTATAAAAGTAATGAAGAATAGGAAATATAGAAGATGGGAGATATTTACAAATAAACCTACCTCTCAAGGGAAAAAATGTAAGGAGATTAAATAAGCCTTTACCAAAGGGTAAATATGGTCATTACTAAAAAATACACTCTAATTAGGTTGGAAAGACTAAGAATTTTTAATGTCAATGGCCATAAACAACCCGGCCTAATAAGTGTAAGCTTCAACTAACTACTGAAGTTTAAATATCATCTCATGAAGGATAATATGCATGAAAAATAAAATGATTATACCTTCCTATGACATGTTACCCACTCTTAATGACCCATTAAGGAGTCATCCATATACTTTTAAGATTGGTTACTTGCATGATAAAGAATTTCTCACCATAACATAATTTAGATAAGTATGAAACATCCTATATTAGTCTACTGGAGTACCAAATCCTAATGTAACTTGGCTCTATCATGAGGCCAAATGTATATTTTGAGATTCAACTATAATATGGATTGTGCCAAAATTAAGATCACTTATTTTGGTGTGATCTAAATTTTAATGATATTTTTTACCTTTTAACTTTACCTTTTCTTAAGATATGGATTTTATTATTTCCTTCTTCCTTATAAATATGGAAATTCAATAATGGGTGATAAATATGACTAACACTAGAGGCCTTAAACATAGAAATTAAAGAGGATAACCTATAGAATAATATGTTGTTTCTAACCATTTTTTTTGCTTTTCTACATTTAAAAGGACGTAAGAAACTAAGATTAAATGGTCAAACATTTGTACGTACCTAGATGAAGTTTGCGCACTGTTATCCAAACGTTGTAGGGACTCCTCTTTGGCTGTAGAGGATGACACCTGTAGAGAGAAAGACTTAAACAAAAAGATTGTTAGATGGATATATGGTGGACTGCCAAGCAAAAGCTCAGTCCCAGAAGTGCAAAGACTTCCTTGAGGGATGACAGTCCACTTGTTGATAAAGAGAATGTTGCTAGATAGAAATAATGAAAGACTAAACAAAAGAAATAAAGGTAATGCATACCTATATTGTGTTGTCTGCCTTCCATAGTCACCAACGCCGATTAGTCTACCATCGTCAGTTGTCTAAGGTTGTCGACGTCGGTTAGTCTACCAATGTCGGTAGGGGTAATGGGCCTGGAGGCCAGTGTCGATCAGGGTAATGGGGCTTTGGATGAGTTTCAAGTCTATTTGTGGTCAACAGAATGGTTTGGGGTGTCTGTGGGAGTTTTAGTGACTTGTGTTGGGTTTGCAGGGCAGAGAGTGTGGCCTAAAAGAGGGACCAGATGGAGGACAGGGATGAGAGGGAGATAACGGTGAGAGAAGGCTTTTCAGCCTCTCTGGGAGGAACTGATTGGGTTGTGTCAATAGTGCTTGGAAATGGACAATGGACTGATTGCTAATGTATTTAAAAGAGTACTAAAATATAAACTAGTAGAAATACTTAGCTGTGAGTGGAGAGGTAGAAGTACAAGAGGTCTATTTTCATTGTGGCTGATGCAGGAGATGTTGTGTAATCTTCAATCTAGTTTAGAATGACTGGTGCAGAACCTCTGAGCCTAGAGGGTGCTATTGAAATGTTGATACCTACAAGGAGTCGAGAAGCAAGAGAGCTTGAAACCTAGAGTAAGATAATTCACGTTCGTGGGGGGATTGATTGATTAGCCTTCCCAGGTGTAGGAATTTAGTTTTAAAGAAACCAATGTTGGTGATACCACTGGCACCGATTGATGATTGACCGACGTCGGTGGCTAGAGAATGGGAAAAAGGGCTAAAATTAGCCTTTTGCCCATTTTTCCAACTCTCAGGTCTAATTGTCATTGGAAAATGGTTGAAGGTGGATTAAATAAGCGTGAGAGGGTTGAAATAGGTCATAAATTGGTCATAGGGTGATGGGAGGCATCCAAGGAGAGGTATCCAAGGTGGGGTGAGGTGTCATGGGTGATGTGTCAAAGGGGGTGTTACTAATTTAAAATAGTTAATTTATTTTAAATTAATAAGTGTGTGGGTTAGGAATGTGTTAGAAGTGGACCAAGGGGACCAAGGGGAGTCAACCAAGGGGTAGACACAATTTTGGTGTCTACATTTGCCCCTTTTTGTCTTGTTGGTTGTTCTGACGAACTGCAAGACAAAAATAGGAGTAAGTTGCCCCAGGTATGGGATGAGGTCTTTTTTGTCCTGTTGGTTGTTCTGATGAACTGCAAGACAAAAATAAGTGTTGGTTTCCCCAATTATGGGATGAGGTATTCCCCCTCAAAGCAAGAGTCGAGGGAAGGTAACCTGGAATTGGGTGTTGATTTGATAGAGAGTGGATGGAAATGGTGAAGGTTTGAGTGTGAATACTATAAAGGGTAGGATTACGTGTATACCACTCCACATGATAGGTAGGTCAAATTGTCATGGTCAAAGGTCGAGGAGTGTTAAAATTGAAATAACCAGTCCCCAGCATTTAGTCATAGCTGATTGGGTTAAAATGATCCAAGCTATAGCTCCAATGGTCATCATGTTCCAAGTATCCTGGGCTCAAGAAGTGCTCCTAGAAAACATGAAAAATTTGCAAGTAGTGGGGATCAACTAGAGCACGATCTAATACTTGTAAGGGTCGTGGACAATTTGCTAGCTATTCATGAGGTTGTAAGGGCAATCAAAACAACCAAAGCAGAGTTGTCTCAAAAGTGGTCAGAGGAGATAGTCACGTTCTCTAAGGTCTGTGGTCGAGTCAAAAGGGATCTCAAGTGTGCCCCAAGAGGAGGCTAAGATGACTTCTACTATGAGAACTGGTGATTTTGGGCATGATTTTGGGCATTTTGAAGAGTATGGATGATTTAAGGCTACCGACATTGGTTATAAAAATTGATGTCGGTGACAAAACAAAGGCCAATGTCAGTGGTAAATGACTGACATCGGCGTCCTAGGGCACACCTCTACCGACGTCAATGGACTACCAAATCTGACAAAACTAGATTGGCGGCCCACCAAAAGTCATTTGTTACTATTAAAGAATTGAAAAAGTGAGCTCTGGGACTAGTCAGTGAAAGTGACCTCTAGGTGACCGGTGCAATAGCGTGAGGTGCTAGAGCAAGATTGGGTGAGAAAGTGAGTGAGGTGGATAGTGATTGGAGGTTGAATAGGTAGTTGTGGGAAAATGAGGCTATGTGGATAAACTAAGGCAAATGAGATGGCAGAGGGTAGAGGAGGCCTCGCAGGAGGACCACCACCTACGGCACCTATCATACCACCATGGCGGTGGCAATGGGATGAGGTAGGAAGTGCATTTTGAATTTTTGGTTTGGTTTTGAATTTGATTGGTTTTTGGAATTTTTAGTGTTTTTAGCTTAAAATTGAGGGGGAGGGGTAGTTAGAAGGATGGGCAGTCTAAGTAGGTCTTTTTAGGTAGGTTTAGGAGGGTTTGGGTAGGAAAAAAGAGAAGAAATGGGGAAGCCCTAATTTTAGGGCTTGCCCCTTTTAGCCCTAGGGCTAAACCAGTCACCAACATCAGCCAACCAGCTACTGACATTGGTCACTTAGCTACCAATGTTGAACACTATGTGACCGATGTCAGTTAGGTAAGTGTCGTTGTTAGTATGATAACTGATGTCAGTGGCTACCTGGTCAAAAAAGATGTTGAAAATTTTCAAGTCGAAGGGTCGAAGCCATGCCAAGGGCTTCCCAGGTGTCGGGATAGGCATATAAGTATAAGAAGATGGTCAAATGGGTAGATGAATGGGTAAATGTCTGAGCTAACCTCAGGAAACCCCATGTAAACTGAGTGTTACCTACATAGCCCCAGTTGTTAAGGGCCTCAGGCTGATGTAGTTCTCCCAAAAGGGAAGAAGAGTCATAGAGGTTGGTAGTCATTTGTTAACATGGGTCTTGTGTCTATTGGTTGGATGCAGGCGAGGCAGACGCTGATGCTACAGGATCATCTCCCACCATTGTTGACATGGATGCATCAAAACATCACTGGAGGGGAGTGGACCCATATGACTATAGTGGGATTAGGTGGGTTGTAATGATACTATCAAGTGGCTAGGGATGTCAGTCTCATGGTGGCATTGATCAAGTGGTGGGACCACTCCACCAACACCTTTCATTTTCCCACTAGAGAGTTGACTGTGATGGTGGAGGATGTGTACTAGATTTTGTAGCTACCAGTACATAGAGCAGAATTGTATGCATGCTTGAGAGAGGTGCATGATATTTAGATGGTTACACTATTTTTAGAGCATGTAGCTGAGGTGAGCTACCACTCAGCCATTTTTGCATATGAGTTGTTGTATGCTGCTAATGAGGATGCACATCGACTGGCCATCCTGATGATGATTGGCATCATAGTTTACACACTGCCAGATGCAGAGGGAGGTAGATTTTTGGTTGCTATGATTGAAGTTTTGATAGAGATGTTGGAGACACAGACAATGTTTTCTTAGGTGCCTATCTTTTTGGCTCAGCTATATAGAGAGCTCTAGGGTATCAGTCAGTGGTAACGGTATAGTCTGTGTGTGGGCCACCTCTTACACTATTAGGCATATGAGCACATTATGGTCACCCAACCTCTTGGCCTTTCAGTTGTGATTTAGGCTGGCTTCAGGGTTGGATTTAAGCGATGGCATGAGGTCATGGCACAGACTCAGATGGATGGAGTAGTTAGGGACATCGACTACTATAGAGGGGTACTAGAGGCTTTGATCCTAGCAGATATCATCTGGAGACCATACATGGTATATCCGGCTTTCAGAGACTAGGCAAAGCAGCTGGTTGGGGTGCAGAGTTTGAGATGGGTTAGGGGTAAAGAGCCAGTGAGCTTGAGAGGGTGCCAATGGAGAGAGTGTGGTGCCAGTATGGGCTGCTACAGGATGTGCCACCTGCCTTCCCATAGTACAGGCAAGATGACATTGAGGCGTGGCTCCCATTGCCAGAGGAGACAGAGGGGCCTAATTTTGAGGAGTTACTAGCAGGGCCTGGGATAGTTGATCTAGGGTGCACAGAGGCCTACTCGACATGGTGGCCAGGAGAGTACATAGGGATTTAGGTAAGACCATAACCTGATCTATAGGTAGTGACTAGGGATAGGGATATGATGAGGTAAGAGAGGGATGCTGCCAAATAAGAGAGGGACGCTACCATCTAGGAGAGGGATGCAACACAAGGATGAGTGACCATTTTGGAGGGCCAGGTCACAGAACTATAGGGGCAGGTGGCAAGGTTTTAGGGGTAGGTTATGGTTTTGATAGGTCAGGTGGCTACTTTGACAGGGCATATCACCATGTTGTAGGGGTAGTTGGCCATGGCCCAGGCACAGGGTTTGGAAGGGCAGGTGTTTGGAGGGCAGGGCCCTATTCAGTGTCCATTATAATAGTCAGCTCAAGAGCCAGCTCAGTCAGTGTCACAGTAGCTAGCATAGCCACAGCCATAGGGTTCAGTTCAGGGCACAGTGTCAGGATTGATGGGTCCATCATAGACTATACCTATATCTAGGTACAATAATGCTTTAGACAAGATTGCGTATTATGAGAGGGCTATCAGGGGGTTCCCTCAGATATAGTGGTATTCAAATATGAGAGTTGAGGAGAGCCAACAGAGATCTATGTCGCGTGTGACTACTTTGGGTTCCCATAGATGGCGATGATCAGAGGGTGGGGATGATACAGCATCATCACAACCACCATCACCACCACCATAGCCACAACTTTGAGGCCATTTTTGATATTATGTATATACCAGCCTGCGAGCTATTGATGCGAGATATACTTGATTTTTTGAGAGAGAGAGATAGATTGTACCATTGTAAACTTTGATGTATAGATATATATGATGAGATTTTAGTTTATTGATGTGTTATGGATGTTATGGATGTTTTTAGCATTTCTCATATGTTGTAATGATATATGCTTAATGTGATGATATTTATGATGTGAATGATTATGTTATGATGATGATTATGATGTGAATGATGTACGTTCTAATGATGTTGATGATTATCTTACAACTTTTTCATTATGGTGTAATGTTGTACGCCGGACATTGGTTTGTGTCTTGGTTGTTAGTTTCCATGTGTATTGTTTTTTATAGAAACTAATGTGATTGGTGTATGATAATGTTAATGGTTGTTGTTAAATGTGATTGTTTGTGATGTGATTGGCAGGTGATGAAGGAATGTGACGAAGGAAATGGCCGAGCTAACCTCAGAAGACCCCATGTCAACTGAGTGTTGCCTACATAGCCCCTGTTTTAAGGGCCTCAGGCCAATGTAGTTCTCCCAAAAGGAAGGGTCAAAGTGGTTGATGATTGGTTTTGGTCATGGTTAAATGATGAGGGTAAAATGATGTTACAGCCTTTTCCATATTGGGTGATGGTGTATTCTGTATCATTGGTTGAGGTTTTTCATCCCTATAAATTTTCCATATTGGTGATGGTGTATGCTAAAAATGAAATGAGTCTATTTATGCTTCAGTAAGTAATGGTTTATGCTTAACATAAATTGTGTCTGGTTGATAGTTTCCATGTGTATTGTTTTCCATAAAAACTATGTGAAATGGACTATGCCATGTTAGTGGTATAAAAAAGGTTTGGTTGGTTTGGTTTAATTGGCAAGTGACAAAGGCATGTAGGAAGTGAAAGGCATATGTGCCCTTTCATTGACTAGGACCATAAAGATAGCATAGGTAGGGGGTTTTTAGAAACAAAAGCCTCATTCATGCATTACATCGTTGACCATTGGTTGTGTTAGAAAAGTAATCAAATCACTTTGACATTAAAATGAGCTCAAAATCCCTTGAGTAGGTGATGTGAAATGGTAGGACAGGGTAACTCTTTTTAGTAGGGATAACTTTGCCCCTTTTTATAGGAGACCCTTGACAACGACTATAAGTCAAGTCCATGATCGCTTTTTTTTTTTTTTTGGTAGACTGATCAATGCGGAAAGTCTACGTAGAGATGTCATTTTTTTTGTGGTCATTTGTGAAACTGATTGATGTGGGAAGCTTCTAAGAGAGTGTTATTTTTAGCAATATGTTTAGGCATAGCCATCCTTCGCAGGAGTGGTAATATTTTTGCTTTATATATATATATATATATTGAGGGCTTTGAATAGCTATCCTTCAAGGGAGCAATCTGCATTTAGAGTTTATGAACTTTGGATATTTTGACATCCTAATTTATTTTTGATAGAATTTTTAGTCATGGACAAGACTTTCAAACTTCAAGGGCTCCCTTTTATTAGGATAAAGCATTCATACTTTATAAAAGGGTTACATGGTGTTTGTTTTAGGGGAACAGGGTTAAAAGGTATGAGGATTAAGATGACAGGGATTGTTCAAGGGATGAGCTCAAGTTAAATATCAAGTGGATGAGTACTTGACTAATAGTAGAATGGTCATAGATGCAAGGCATTAAGGTGCTTAGGTTTTGGTCGGCCTTCAAGAGAAGACAGGCAATAAGTTCTTGACCCATACTTGTGCATTATGATGTATGGTCCGAGCCAATTAGGAGCAAACTTACCTCGTTTACTTCTTTCCATGTTGGTCACGTGTTGGTTTTCTTTGAGGATGAGGTCTCCGATGTTGAAATCCTATTCTCGCAAATTTTTGTTGTAGGCTCATTTGATACAGTTTTGATAGACATGGAGATGGTTGAGGGCAGCAAGACGACGTTCATCAAGTAACTCAAGTTGAGCTAAGTGATCTTGACGAAAGTCATCATTAGAAAGAATGTCATGTAAAGAGATGTACAAAGACCGTATCTATACTTCAAGAGGTAGGACAACCTCTATTTTGTACACTAGAGAGAAAGGTGTAGCACTCGTAGGGGTTTGGATGCTAGTGTGGTAGGCCCACAAAGCGAAGGGAATGTGGATGTGCCAATCCCTGCTAGTGTCGTTGACCACCTTCATTAGAATTTTGGTTAAGATTTTGTTGGAAGCCTCAGCCTACCCATTTGCTTGTGGGTAGTAAGGTGAAGAAAAGCTGAGCTTGATGCCAAATGAGTCACAATGTTTCTAGATAATTTTTTTTTGAATGACTTGCCGTTATCGGTGATGATTTTGTGAGGTACATCAAAATGATAGATGATGTGGGTGTTGATGAAGTCAACAATTTTGTCAACTTTAGTGGAGATGAGGGGAATAGCTTCTACCCACTTAGTGAAGTATTCAATTGCGGTGATGATGGACTGATGTCGAAGAGACGAATGAGGGTTAATCTCACTGATGAGATCTAAGCCCCATTGTGAAAAAGGCCAAAAATCTTGAGTGACTTATAGAGCATGGCTAGGGATGTGAATCAAGTTAGCGTGTTGTTGGCATTTGACGCAATGCCGAACATAGTTGCTACAGTCTTGGTGAAGAGTGGGCCAATAATAGCCCAGGCAAAGGATGCACTTGGTAACCGAGTTACCACTAAAGTGTCTGCCACAAATCCTATCATGAACTTGTTTAATGTCATGAGATGCTTCAGTGGAGGTTAGACATTGAAGAAGGAAGCCATCGAAACCTATTTTATAGAGAAGAACCCCTAGCATGGTATATCAAGCTGTGCTTTTGATGAAAGCCCACCGTGCATTGCTAGAGAGATCAAGAGGGATGATAGAATGGGTTAAGTAGTGCATGATTTGTTTATACCAAACATCCTATGGACTAGAATCAATGGTGTGGATGAGATTGATGTTAGTGGAAATGTATGAAGGCAATGGCACATGATGAACTATGACATAGATTCTTGATGATGATGATGAAGATGGAATATGGGAGGTGAGAGAAGCCATAGTGTCGACAAACTTATTCGTAGATCAAGGAATAATTTACAAGAGGTAATGGTTGATAGATGTTAGTAGGGTGACAACACGGTGTTTGTATCTTTGCAAAATTTCATTTTTACAAAGATATGAACCATTGATTTGATTGACGACAAGTTGTGAGTCACCAAAGATGTTGATGGTCTTGATGCTTAAAGAAAGGGTGGTTTGAAGTCCCAAGATTAAGGCTTCATATTCAGCCATATTATTGATACATTCAAAGTCAAGTTTGAAAGATAGGGGCATGGGCTCACCCTCATGTGGGATGAGAATGACCCCCGCACCCCCACTGAGTTGACATTTGGATCCATCGAAGAACATTATCATTTGATAGAATGTGTCATCGGTGGATAATGCAGCGATAGATTCGTCAAGGAATTCATAGTGAGAAGGATGGTTGTCAGGTAGAGGGGCATCTGCTAATTGGTCAGTGATCATTTTCCCCTTGATGGATTTTTGCTGGATGAATTCCAAGTTGAACTCAGCTAAAAGCATGAGCTAATGAGCCATACGCTGGTTTTGGTATGGCTTGGAATGCATGTATTTGAAGGGGTCAATGTGGGTGATGACAAAGGTTTTGTGATTGAGAAGATAATGACGGAGTTTGGTGGTGGCAAAAACTAATGCCAAACAGAGATTCTCGGTATGAGTATACCGAGTTTTATAGTTGACAAGCATTTGGCTTATGTAGTAAACCGCTTGCTCATGATGTTGGTCATCTCGGTGCGTGATCATGGCACCTAACAAATGGTTTGTTGCTGAGATGTAGAGGTAAAAGGGTTGGTCATCTTTAGGTGGAATAAGGACTGATGGTGAGACAAGGTAGTGCTTAAGGGATTCAAAAGCCTCTTGACAGTCCTTATCCCACTTAAAGGAGACGTCCTTCTTGAGGAGGTGATGAAAGGGTTGACATCAGTCAGAAAGCTGCGACATGAAGTGACAGATGGATTAGAGCTTCCCTTGCAGGCTACAAAGTTGCTTTAGATTGGTCAGTGGTGGCATCTTGAGTATGGCTCAAATTTTAGCGGGATCAATCTTAATGCCATGGAGAGAAATGATGAACCCCAAGAGCTTCCCTGAGAGAACTCCAAAGATGCATTTCTTGGGGTTAAGGCAAACATTATACTGAAGAAGGCAAGTGAAGATAATCTTGAGGATGGTTAGATGGTCATGACGAAGTTTAGACTTGCCAAGTAGGTCATCCACATAGTCCTCCATGATTTTGTGGAGGAGGTCATGAAAGATGTAAGCCATGACACATTGATATGTGGCGCCTGCATTCTTTAGGCCAAAAGGCATGACCCTATAGCAAAAAGTCCCCCATGGGGTGATGAAGGTAGTATTGTGATGATCTTTTGGCACAATCAGGACTTGGTTATATCTTAAAAACTCATCCATGAGTGATAGCATGTCATGACCGGCCATGAGATCAACAAGTTGGTTGATGTTGGGAAGAGGAAAATCATCTTTGGGGCAAGCTAGGTTAAGGTCATAATAGTTAGTGTAGATTCGAATCCCCCCAATTGCTTTGGTGACAGGGATGATGTTGGACACCCATTGTAGATAATCAATGGGTTAGATGAAGGAGACGAAGAGGATACACTGAAGCTCCTCTTTGACAAGAAGTGCAACTCAAGGATGCATCTTGCAAAGCTTTTGCCTGACAGGCTTAGCTTCTGGGTTGGTGACAATGTTATGAATGGCAATGTTAGGGTCGATGCTGGGCATGTCGCTATAGGTCCAAGCAAAGGCTTTGCTATGGTCTGAAAGGAATTTGTTGTAGTCGATCTACTCCTAGGCATCCAAAGATTGGCCAAACTTTAAAACATGAGGAACATCAGAAGATGGAAGGTTAATGTCAATGATCGATTCATTTAACATAACCTATGTTTTAGAAGGAAGGGAGCATTGAATAAAAGAGTCATCGACACCCATGTAGGTGATAATGGCATCGTCATTTACACAGTGGATAGTGTTGATGGTTGCAGATTCATCATCTATCATGTTTGGATAAATGAGAGGGAGAGACCTAGATACTCCACTTAGTTGATAGGTTAAGGGTTCCAAGCGGATAGTGTTTATGCAAAAAAAACTAGGAGGGATGGAAACCACTGACTCCATAGGTGAAGATGGGGGAATAGGTGAGCTTGGAGGTGATTGGTCCATGGTAGGTTTGGGTGAAGGTTTTTTAGAAGCTTCAGTAGGTTCTTGGAAACCCAGGCCATATCGTTTCTTGGCATTCTCATCATTCGGTGATTCGATGGGCTGATGGGAGCCTTGTTCATAGCGCCTAAAGCCAAAACCCTTCCATGCACACCTATAAAGATAGGTATGAGCAAAGGTGGGGTTTCCAAGAAAGGAAAAGTTAGATGTGAATGGTTGAGGTGAGGAGAGAGGATTCCCATCAGTGGGAGCTCGATCTAGCCCCCCATAGATGAGATTTATTTGAAGATTGGGAAGACCATAAGGGATGACCATTCCAATCTAATGGTCATAGCTAGGACTGTGGTGAAGTTGTCCATACTCTTGCAGAGTCTAGAACATGTCTAAGGTAAGTAAGCGATACTCCCCAAGTGAAAGTCTTTAGAAGATATCTTCCATAGGGTCCTTTATTGTCTTTTGGGGAGGTGGTGTGAGTGCGATCACCATTTGTGTACTGGTTGAAGCTTCCACAGATGGAGGTGGTGTTTGGGTTGGTGTTTTGAGGGGAATGAGAATGTCATTTGGTCGATAGGTCGTGTTTCAAGTCTTGAAAGGGGATGGGTCTACGGGAATGACATGGACTTGCTCATCGTGTTCAAATTTGACACAATGGTGTAGTGTAGAAGGGATGCAAGCCATGGCACAGATCTAGGGTCATCCTAGTAACATGTTGTATTAGAACTCTCCCTCAATGATGTAGAAGAGCTTTGGGACTATGTATGGGCCAACACGAATATGTAGGATGACGATGCCAATGGTAGTGGCGATGGTGTCATTAAAGGATCAAAGGATTGCATCGATTTTTGATACGCAATCTTAGGGAGGGCTAACTGATCATAAGCATGGGTGGAAATGATATTAATGCTGGTGCCCCCATCAATCATAACTCACTTAATGTGGGTTCGATCAATGTAGGATGTGATGAAAAGAGTAGCATCTTGATCTTCCAAGTTAGAGGTAGGAATTTCAGAATCACTGAAAGTAATAGAGGCAATGGGGGATAATGTTTGGACTAAGGCAGCTAGTGGTTAGGGGTCCTCAAGTTGGACCTCCATTGCTTGTAAGGCTCTGATTAGAGCTTGATGATGCTGGGAAGAGCTTTGGATTAGGTCATATAAGGTCATCTTCATAGGTGTTTGGTGGAGCTGTTTCACCATAGAATCATGGATTGCCCCTGAAGAAGAGGGTTGGGATGCACCCAAGATAGAAATTTTGGGTTTGGGTGGTTGAGGTGGTTTGACAAATGGATAGGTCTAAGGAATAACAGCTTTTTCTTTTGCTTTATCCTTTTGTGACCTAGTGGTTATGTGGATGGCGTTAATTTCAAAGAGAGGGGGTGAATGAGGTGAAGGGACCATAGTCTATTGATGAGATGTCGATGAGGGTGAAGAGGTTTGAGATATATGGGAGGGTGTCAGAGGTCTATCAGCAGTATCCTCAAGGAGAAGGGTGTCTTTTTCCATGTATTGGCGAATGACAACCTTGAGGGCACAGTAATTCTTGGTATCATGTCCCGGTGTGCGATGATATAGGCAAATTTTAGTATCATCAAACCAGGATGGTTTTGACCTAAGAGGTTGGAATGGTTTAATAGGCAGAGGGGTTATGCTAGAGGTTTGAAAAAGTTGATGCAATATCAAAGCGTATGAACCCACTAAGGGGTCTGTGCTTGTTGATGCATGAGGGGTTGATGACTTTTGCTTGGGAGGTGTTGAAGGAGTCTTTCATACCACCTTTTGGGTTGGTGGTGTGGCCACATGCATAGATGACACTTTCTTAGTGAGAGGTGCCAAATTTTTTAGAAGAGGTAGGCTTGTGGTGGGTAAAGGAAGTAATGGAAGTAACTTGTTTTGGCTAGGGGTTGGAGTAGGGGGCACTCCTATTATGGTAAAAGGATGAGGGCAAAAATGGAGGGAAATGATGATGGTGGTGGAGGAGTTTGTTGATGTGGTTTAGGAGTCTTCTTTAGTTTGGTTTGAGGACTACTATTGGGTGAGGCAAGGTTCAAGTCACCTTCACTTGCGGGTGAGTGAGGTTAGATATGGGGTGAACACCGAGAGATTTGATCAGTTTTGATATGGTGGATGAGGGTTTAGGTTCTGATGTGGATGGTTGGGCTTTTGAAGATTTAGAAGTGGAAGTCTGGTCTTTGTTGGAAAATTTTAAAGATTTTGTTATGAGAGGGTCAAAAACATGAGATGAGATGGGATGGGCAAGGTGAGGAGCTTTGAGTCACTCCCATAATGCCTGATGCTCCAATTTCCTTGAATGGAGAAGTCCTAGTTTCTCCACCAATCAAGAGAATGGTTGGGAAGATGTTGGATGAGGCGTTAGTCTTTCAAAAGATGTGGATGGTTACGAGACCAAAAATGTGTTAGGTGTGGCGATCTTAGACTCAAGGCATGGGGGAGTCATAACTGGATCGTCTTTGGTCAGAGAAGGTGGAGAGACAAGTTTTTCTCTTGGTGGAGAAGGAATTGGAGAATGTGGCTCCTCAAGAGGATAGAGGGCAGGGATGATTGTGCCTTCTACTTGTGGTTGAGGAGTAGGAAGGGTAGGGTCCTCCATTGGCAGCAGGAAGGATGAAGGTGGGGTTAGTGGTGCTAGTATGGTCAGGGCATCCTCCAATATAAGAGAGGTTGATGGAGAACTAACAGGAGAAGATAGTTCATCCACGTTTGATGGACTGATGGGTTGACTAACCTCTTGAGACTGTGAGAGAGGTTGGTCAAGCATGATAGGCGAGACTATGTTGACTGTGCGTATGTTATGTTCTTGGGACTCATTGGCCATGGTCTGCATGTTGTTTTGGCTAGGGGGATGGTTGGGAAAAGGTTGTCTAAATATGTCTATATTTTGATTGGGTGGTGCATTTGGGTTGTCCAAGACAAGGTCACCTTTATCCAGCATGTCCTGAATGATGTTTTTGAGGGTCTTACAGTTGTCTGTGTCATGGCCTTTGACACGGTGGTAATTGTAAAAGTCATGCTCCCTATACCACATAGGGATGGCACATGAGGGATCAAATTGAGGGGGCGGTCAAATTTGGGGGAGATTGAGAACTCCCTGTTTGACAATTTTATCCAACACAAATGCATATGATTCTCCTATTGGAGTATACTAACGCTGCACATATCTTTGTTGGCATTATCACATGACACTTTGGGATGTGGAAGGTTCAGGCTGGTTGGTTGTTGTTGAAGATGATGGTCTAACGACTATAGCATTTTTTGATGCCTTAGATTTACAATTAAAAGAGGAATGTTTAGACGAAGAGTCATTAGACTTGGCGTTGGGGTTCCTACTCCACAATTTGACTTTTTTTTCCTCGACGGCACGTAGTTCAAGCTTCCTAGCCATCATGAAGGCTTCATCAAAGGTGCGAAATGTTTGGACCTGCAAAGTAGATGAAATATGTTTGGCACATGCTTGGGAAAAGAGTTTTATGAGCTCAGGTTGAGGCAAAGAAAAGGAGAGCTGGTTGATTAGGCCTCTCCAATGGGCAACAAAATCGGCTATGGATTTGTCATCAAACTGTCTGATGGAATATAGGTTTGTAGTTGAAACCTTTTTGGTGATATTGATCAAAATGTGGTTAAGGAAAAGTTGAGCTAGCTGGGTGAATGTGAAAAGAGAGTGACTGGTGAGAGATTTGTACCAATTGAGGGCAAGGCCAGAAAGTGACAAGGGAAATGTGCGTAGCAACAATGCATCATCATGCGCTATAAGATAACAAGCATGTTTGAATGCTTGTAGATGTTTCTACAGGTCTTTCTTGCTCTAGAAGTGAGCAAACTTAGGAAGCTCCCACTGACTGGGATACGATCGGATTGGGACAGAGGGATGAATGGGTTTGTTACAAATTTGGTCATATGAAAGGACATTCCTTGAACCCGAAACTAAGGTATCAATATTAGACATTTTGTCCATCAACATTTTGATTAGATTAGTTGATGAATTTGAAGATGGGGCACCCCCTAGGTTGTAAGGCACATGGAAGGGATTAGAAGGGGCATATGACGTAGTTGGTTGCGCTTGTATAGGTGTAACATATTGATAACTAGTCATTGGGACAGATGTGGAGACCAAGGGTGGTTGTGTCATGAAGGTAGAAGGCATGACTAGGCTTGAAGTTGCCAGAGGTGGTTGGATTGTGGCAACACTAGCCAAAGGATGAGTAGCCACCCTTGTGTTGATGGGTGCAAGTGAAGGCGGGATGGAGACAACTAAGTTTTGGAATGGTGTGGAATGTTGTTGAATAGTTTTTGGTTGATGGGGGGCCAAAACCCCAAAGGAGGTGGGTCCAAAAACAAAAGGAGAAGCCACACCTTGAAGGTTAGTCATGGTCAGGTTGTTGACTGAGGCAATGGCTTGGGTGTCTATGGGTTGAATGACGGAGGTGGTTGATACAGTTGCCATCTCAAGTAAGGAAGTTGGCATCCCATAAATTGGGTTGTCTAAAGAGTCTCAC
Organism: Torreya grandis; assembly: GCA_037957365.1. Taxonomy (NCBI): domain Eukaryota; kingdom Viridiplantae; phylum Streptophyta; class Pinopsida; order Cupressales; family Taxaceae; genus Torreya; species Torreya grandis. Next base: position 1,852,462 of record JARHVA010000179.1, read on the forward strand.
ATTTGACTTCTCGTGAGATAGTGTTGAAGGGCCTTGACATTGAGGTCAAGGAACCTTTCAAAGTCTTGGTCCCCTTTGGGGACAATAGGGGGCTGAGTTAGGGTTGGTTGGGTAGGACTTCATTCGGTCTCTAAATGATACTCCATTAGAGGACTTGTTATGAAAGGCGAAGGTGGGAGTGGTTGTTGCCTTACATGGTCAACAAGAGTTTTGGTTTGACTACGTGTCAAAACCATTCAAGGCAGAATAGGTTCAGGTTCTAGAAACTATGTACTTTAGCTCCAAAAAACTAGAAGGTGTGTTTAACAGCCAAAAAAAAGTCAGGTTTTAGGCTTGCTATTTTGGAAGAAAAGTTGTTGATAGTGACCAACGTCGGTAGAAAAAACTGATGCCGGTAAAAAAAAGTTGCCGACGTTGGTGGTAAAACTGATGTCGATTACTGTGTTGTTGGGAAGGAAGAAAAAAAAAGGTTCTGAGTTGTTTGAAGCTTAGAAAAATGCGTCCTCACCAGCTCTAAAATTTAGATAAAGGCAGAAAAGAAGATGAAGACAAGCAGACCCTAAACATTAAATCCCTAAGAATCAATTTTTAGAGTCGTGTTGGCTTATGCCTTAGAAGAGTGTGTGGGAGGTTGGCTTTTAGAATGGGTCCTAGAAGTAGTCTAAGGTTGGTTTCAGGTTAGTTTTGGTGCTCAAGAGTCTGTGTTAGGTTTCGTACATGGCCTGGTGCTAAGGAGCAAGCTCCCCTCACTTCACGAGCCTAGAGATAAGTTGGGTCACTTAGCCAGTATATACTTCCCCTAGAGTTTATACTCTGCCAGAGAACAGAGTGGGCTTTCCCCTTGGTAGTCAAGTCTAAGTAGGATTGCCAGGAAGGATAAGGTATCCGCTAGGTGATGAAATCCTAATCGGGCCTTGTCTCAGGTATGTTTAGATGTTTTAGTTTGTGAAAGTGGTATGGATGTGTAACATAAGTGGACTACACTTTATTCATAATGCGTTTTAAGTTACTAGGTGAGCTAAAAATGCAAGCAAGCAGAAATGAAATGCAAAAGATTTTTAAGCCCAAATTGAAATGTGTGTTCGGATGCAGACAAGTGGAGAAAAGGTTGAAGAGTATGAATTTCACTACTCTAGATGCAGGAAAGAAAGAAAAAGAAGGATTATTTTTAACTTTGCTGATAGTGTCTTTTGGAAGAGATAGAGGAAAAGGATGCAAGAAGAGACCTAATGCACCTATATGAAAAGTTTGTTTTTAGAAGAAAAAGTATGAACCCAAGGAAAAGTCCTAGGGTCCCACCGGGCATGCCAGAATGTTTCTAACCATTTTTTTCACTTTTCTACATTCAAAAGGATGTAAGAAACTAAGATTAAATGGTCAGGGGTTTGTACATACCCAGATAAAGTTTGTGCATTGTTATCTAGATGTTGTAGGGACTCCTCTTTGGCTGTGGAGGATGACACCTATAGAGAGAAAGACTTAAACAAAGAGATTGTTAGATAGATATATGGTGGATTGCCAAGCAAAAGCTCGGTCCCAGAAGTGCAAAGACTTCCTTGAGGGATGACAGTCTACTTGTTGATAAAGAGAATGTTGCTAGACAAAAATAATGAAAGACTAAACAAAAGAAATAAAGGTAATGCATACCTATATTGTGTTGTCTGCCTTCCATAGTCACCGATGCCGGTTAGTCTATAGGCATCAGTTGTCTAAGGTTGTCGATGACAGTTAGTCTACCGATGTCGATAGGGGTAATGGGCCTGGAGGCCGGTGTTGGTTGGGGCAATGGGGCTTTGGATGAGTTTCAGGTCTGTCTGTGGTCAACAGAATGGTTTGGGGTGTCTGTGGGAGTTTTAGTGGCTTGTGCTAGGTTTACAGGGCAGAGAGTGTGGCTTGAAAGAGGGACCAGATGGAGGATAGGGATGAGAGGGAGATAAGGGTGAGAGAAGGCTTTTCAGCCTCTCTAGGAGGAACTGATTGGGTTGTGTCAATAGTGCTTGGAAATGGACAATGGACTGATTGCTAATGTATTTAAAAGAGTACTGAAATATAAACCAGTAGAAATACTTGGCTGTGAGTAGAGAGGCAAAAGTGCAGGAGGTCTATTTCTATTGTGGCTGATGTGGGAGATATCATGCAATCTTCAATCCAGTTTGGAATGACTGGTGCAGAACCTCTGAGCCTGGAGGGTGCTATTGAAATGTTGATACCTGCAAGGAGTCAAGAAGTGAGAGAGATTAAAACTTTGAGCAAGAGAATTCACGTTCGCGGGGGGGTTGATTGATTAGCCTTCTCGAGTGCAGGAATTTAGTTTTATAGAAACTGACGTCAGTGATACCACCGGCGCCGGTCGATGATTGACCGACGTCGGTGGCTAGAGAATGGGAAAAAGGGCTAAAATTAGCCTTTTGCCCATTCTTCCAATTGTCAAGTCTAATTGTCATTGGAAAATGGTCGAAGGTCGATTAAATAAGTGAGAGAGGGTTGAAATAGGTCATAAATTGGTCATTGGGTGATGGGAGGCATCCAAGGAGAGGTATCCAAGGTGGGGTGAGGTGTTATGGGTGATGTGTCAAAGGGGGTGTTACTAATTTAAAATAGTTAATTTATTTTAAATTAATAAGTGTGTGGGTTAGGAATGTGTTAGAAGTGGACCAAGGGGACCAAGGGGGAGTTGACCAAGGGGTAGACACAATTTTGGTGTTTACATATGCTTAGACACTTCTAGAGTTACACCTTATTAAATATTCCAATCTTAAAACTAACTTTGATGATTTCAAATAAGGAAGTGGAAAATAGAAAATTCATGGAAACGAGCATAGAATGATTGGTTTTACCTAATCACAAATAATTTATATAAATAAATATGGTAGAATGACAAACTAGATGAAATTAAATCATAAGAGAATGCACAGTGTGGATGATAACACATTGATAGACTATTACAATTTATCCACAAGAGAATATGACTGCTTCTAAGTGACAAAACACATTTCTTGACCACTTCCTTATCTTTCTAATAAAACAACTAAGTAATTTTTTTAGTATAATTAGGCTATGAATAAAAATTAATAATGATAAAAAAAATGTGAGGAGGGCTTAGTTGATTCCCTAAGTTTTACTTTGTAACTCAATTTTTGAACATCAAAGAGGCACAAATAGGTTAAATCTATGAAGCATATAAAATATATTAAACGTATAAATGTGTAATGATGATAAAATATAAAAATAATTGAAAGGTACATAATGGAAAAAATATAAAATGATTATGAAAATAAATAAAAATGAAGATGATGGGTATTTACAAAGAGGGCCAAAATGATGAAGAAAATAAAGAGAATGGGAATTTATTAAGAAGGCCTAGTTGATTACCTAGGTATTACCATGCAAGTATTAACATGAAAAATCAAGAGGTGTAAAAATGAAAAAATATGTAAGGACTGATAGTATGTAATAGGGTTGTTGTTAAGGAGCCAATAGGTGTAGATGAAGCAATGCTAAGATGTAACAAACGAAAGTTAGAAAATAGCATATAATAAATGTTAGCTCAAAAATAAATAAAATAATTATAAAGAAGAAAGAAAAATGTACAAGAAATGGAAAAACATAAATAAAATTAAAATAAGGAGAACATATATCAAATAAAATACTTCTTCAAGAACTAAGCATTGGTCTATTATTTAAAGATGTCCCATTCATTAGTTTTCAATCTATATGTGTTACATCCAAGGATGTCATTGATAAATTAAGGACCCCACCAATTTTGGGCATAATTTCCCTCTTTGTCATGGGGTTAATTAAGTTTCAACAATAAATTTGTAACATTGAAAGCATGAGCTTTGACATCATCATCATCATCATCATCATTATTATTATTATTATTATTATTATTATTATTATTATTATTATTATTATTATTATTATTATTATTATTATTATTATTATTATTATTATTATTATTATTAGCAATACAATTTTTTTCCAAATGATTGTGCTAGAGGTCAGTCGTGCAACACTCATCAAGTATGTCTATGGTGTGAATGTAGGATTTACAAAGTTTATTAATCAAAAATGTTTCATTGAAGAGAGATGTCAAAATAAGGTAACTCAATCTCTTGTGATAATTTTAATTTAGAGTCTTAGTCTAGAAAGAATAGATTTTCCACATTGTCCATATAAATAATAGTGTGATATGACCAAAGTGTTGGATTAATATTGAGATTCTAATCTGAATGATAATAACTAATAGTATTTTTTAACATTTTATTAAGTATTTTTTTGGGTGGATTTAGATTGGACATTTCACTAAGGGTGGTAAGGTGTGGAAAATTTTTGCATAATTTTTAATTTCACACAAATCTACTTTATGTCCTCATTTCTAAAATTACTACCATTATCAAATATTATGTTATGAGAAATCCCAAAATTAAATATGATTTGATTAATTGTAAACTTAGATATAGTGAAACTAGTAACATTATCAAGGATCATAGCTTCTAACCACTTGGTAAAGTAATCAATGGTGGTAATAATTAAAACATGTAAATATTATGATTGAGGAAACTTGATCATGAGATATAATCCTCATCTAGATAATGCTCATTGAGATTCAAGATTTTAAATCTTGACTGAATGAAAATGAATAATATTGACATCATGGAGATGAAAAAGACTACACTTTTTAGCAAAAGTGATGCCATTATTATCAAGTGTAGGTTATAAGTGACCCATACATAAGCATTTATCATTTTTATCATTTTTGATACAATGTCCGCTACAATTCCCCCATGTGCTTTCTTAATAAGAGAAGGATATTTGTCAATAATACAATAGATTAGGCTGAATTTAACATTACAAACATAGGCTATGTTATTATAGACACTATTTATGAATTATATAACACCTCGGTATTATACACTTAGAAAATACATATCATGAATGTACCTTCAGCTTCTAGGCCTTTACCTCTACCAAAATTATTGCATACACTATCTCTTTATGCCTCATTTCTTATCTCTTAGTCTAACCTATGTTATTCTAATGAATCATACTAACTATCTTTCCCCAAAAGTTATACACCTACTTATCTTTTATCTCTAGAAGTTCTAGACCTACACCTATTTTATAATCATATGTACATGTACATACAAGTTAGATGATTTAATTGATGCAAGTATCCTATCCTCATGTAAGTGTCCATTTCTCTACAGTCATCTAATTTTCAATTGAAATGTATCCTAAAGGTTGACTTGATACTTTAATGTGAGATATTATCAGAAGGGATTAGTATAAATATAATATCAACCCTCATTCATTCCTCACCTATAAACTTCTTACCTACTCACAAGGAAACTTACCAAAATCATTCTATCAAGCACTCAAGTCAGAAAAATCTTCCTTATTTTCTCTTATTTCCATATCAGTCATAGGGACAACACATCTACAGGTCTGGATTACTTAAGGATAAAACTCAGAGATATATTTTCCAAGATAAAATATAGGTCATTATTGTACTTTATTATCAAAAATTGCATGATTCACACATAAGACAACATGTAGGGTAAAACTACATAATTTTTAGGTCATGTTCTAAGTATTGGCTATGTAGGCAATGCTCATTGGTAGAGGTGTCTTTGGGGAAGATTGACACCATGTTACCACTAACCCATTTTTCTCACAACCAATATGAATATGAAGAACTATATTTTTTCTATTTAAAAAGGAGTGACACTCCATCACCCGTATCTAAATGCACTAGAGTGAAGGTGACATAGAACTCAAAAGCATCTCAATGGTTGCATATATTTTTAATAGGTATTTTATACTAGACACATATGTCTAAATAAAAAATTAGCATCAACTTAACCATCCCAAGTTGATTCACTTGTTTGAGGCTACATAGGAAAAATTTATAGAATCAAGTGACTATTCTAGAAAATAGATTATGTCTACTTTCTCCATATTCTAATATAGACATGTATTAGCATAAAAACTAGCTAAGTATCTTGTTTTCATTATTATTGTAATATCTATCATAGTTTTACTTTATATCTTTAGCATCTCATCACAAAAAAATCATTATATATTCTATCTAAGTTTTAAAACCAAATTGCCTACTTTATGAGATAGTATGCCATCATTATGCACTAGGCTATCTCTTCCCCATTTAACCCTATATCCCCCCATATCTAAATTTTAGGGTTAAACATTTGGTGAACTTAATTAGTTTGAAAGCAAATTTTTTTGGTTCCTAGGGTTTTCAACCATCTAGGGTTTTATATTTATATACTATTTCATTTTATGCTTATATTATTTTTTATATAGCCTATGCATAACCATAGATTAGAAGTTGTGCCTATTGAGCACATTGAGCTTCCCCTCCTACCACCTAAGATGTCTAAAACCAATGAGAAATATAATATTATGAATCATGATGATACTAATGTTGAGAAATAAAAATCCATTGATGAGGTTATCATATAAGAAAATTTTGATAATGAAAACCATGAGTCTGATGAAGCCAATAAACATGAGAAGATAGATCATGAACAAGTGAAATCAACTACATTATTTCATGAGTGTATTCATCAAAACCCTAAATATATTTATGAAATACTAATAACCATATTAGAAACTAAAAAATCAAAAATTATAGATGAACAAGTCAGTCCATGTATTGATCTTGTTATTCAAGCTATGGGTCATCCCTATATATCAAAAACCCTCTTCTTAAGCACATTACCACTTCATAATAATAATGGGGTCATAGTATATGTATTTCAACCTTTGTTCCTTAAAACTACCATTTCCACATCTTACATGGGACACCAAAATATTTCAACCCAATTATCAATTTCAATGCATGTATCTATCCAACCTATGGGTACACATGCTTTGGTGACTTCTCAAATGTCCAACCTAAAATACCAAGAGGTGCAAGCTCATTTCCAAACTATAAAACTTTTTCAAACTAAGTTTATAAACATTAAGTAAAAATCTATGAAATCACCTTATCCTATTGATTCACATGAGGTGTTCCATAATCCTCTGGAACCAGAGATTTAGTTACACCCTTTGCCAACCAGTTTGTTATACCTAAGTAAAATGTGATGGAAAGGGTGATCCTGAACAATGTCTCTAATTATTTTATGTGGCATGCCTTGATGCGTCCAATGATAATTTTTTTTCCAAATTATTTATAAGGAGCCTCAAGGATTATGATTTAAGTTGGTTTTATGATTTACCAAATCAATAAGTAAATGCATTCAAACCCCTTGTAGATCAGTTTTTATCACACCTCTATATTAACATTACTTAAAATGTCTCTTATACCCAAATTGTGAAGATAAAACATGGAACCAATGAACCTATTAATCAATATGTATTGAGATACAAGATAATGTTGGGTAAAATGACTAACCCTATGGAAGATAAAGAGATTAAACATTTTTTCAATAAAATTTTTCTTGCTCCTTTACATGAGTCCATTGTATTCAAAAATATCAAATCTTTCAATGACTTATGCCATAATATTATCAATCTTGAAATGAAACTTATCTCATTAAACAAACTTAAATATGTAGTAAATACACCAACTTCATCTACATCCAATACCAAGTTTACTATCAAATCATGTTATAAGGTCAAACCTCCTAAGCCTTAAAAATAAAAAAATACCATAATTAATGTGGTTTCACAATAATATAATTATCTTGTATTATCCAATTCACCATGGATAAATTTACATGATTACTAGAGTTTCCCACTTGATTACTCTTATAGATTCTAGATTGTCATATTATGTCTCTCCTTAATCCTATATAGGTTTATATGAGTAGAAATATACCCAAAGGATATGATGTGAATGCTTACTGTGACTATCACAAAGGCCTTGGGCATTCTATGAATAGATGTTTCACCTTGAAGCATAAGATCCAAGACCTCATTGATGTCAAAAATATTAAATTTGATGATCCTCAAAAGGAATCAAGTTCATGACCTGGTGACCACAATAAATATAAATTATTTAACAATCCTTTACAAGATCATTCAAATAAGGATCCAATAGTTCAAATGTCATATAATGTACATCCTCCTCCATCTCATTATGACGACCCATTGGATGGGATTATTGGTACTTATTCATGGCATACACCTATGGTTTAAATACCTTTTATTACATTAAATGATAGTGAGTTTAGGGATGATGACTCAGATATTCATTCCTTATTCATCCAATCATAACCTTGATCACCAACCTATACCCAATTTTATGATTGATAAAGGTGCAAGTGAAGAAAATTGTCCTATGGCATTACTCATGCACTTAGGTTATACGAATAATGATTTACATACTTTGACCAATTTAAGTAGAGAATTTAATGGGACCTCATAATAAGTTCTTTTTGATATTGAATTACCTTTATAACTGGGTCCCACCCATGTGGTTACTACCTTATTATTTATACATTCTACGTGTATCTATGATATGTTATTAGAATGACCTTGGATAAATACACTTCAATCAATACTTTATATAGTGCATGGGTGTGTTAAATACATCCATGCTAATTAGGTAATTATAATTTCTAGAAATCCATATGAACATATTTTTGAGTAAGAGAAATATGTACCTAGGTAATTAACTATAAAACCTCCTACAGTGAATCCTTTATAAAAGGGTAAGCAATAGGCAATTTATTTTTTTAAGAAACTAGTACTTGAGAGATCCAAAGTGGGTTATATGGAATCCCCATCTACTACACACTATATTTAGATATCTAGAGCACATAAACATGTTCATATTATTGCTACTCCAAATAAACCACATAATACATAATGATGGGTTCCATGAACCCTTACTCCTACCCATATTTCTTGATGACTGTAGAGTCTTTTTTTACATATTAAAAACATCATAAATACTATAATGATATATATCACCCCTATCCATATTCTTCGACAATATCACCATTTATTACACTAGGTTCATAGTGGGGAGATATCTATGACCATCCTTTGGATGTGATCATAGGATGGTATAATTCTATCACATATGCCACAAATACAAATACAAAAAAAAAAAAAAAAAACTTTAAAAATCCAATAAATATATTCAACATTTACATATCCTATTATCTCCTTGAAATATATGTTGAAAATTCCATGTTGATAGATGGTACATAAATATTTCCTATATACACATGTTTACAAATATTTTTAGTGTGATTCAAGCATGCACATATACATGATCTATATAATTTTATATGTTTATCTTTCCCTCTACTCATGTCACCAAGAAATTAGGGGAATCCTTCTCTATGATCATGATACATCTAGGTTATACCATTCTATGGTCATTTTATGTTATCATGTTTGATCTCATATATGTACTTCTACATGCCTTTATCCATGTTTATATATTTCATGGTGTACTTAATATGATATGTACTTAACATTTTTTTATAACACGTATATCTAGGGACTAGTATGCTATGTTTATGTTGGTTTCTTATGCTTTTATGTGTGTACCTAATTAAGTGTCTTAACTTAATATTATCTTTTTTTTAGCATTTTAATATGCTTCATTATTTTTGGACCCTATACCTTTATTTACCTCATTGATATTTGAATATGTCATTTTTTTTTTTTTTTATGTTGACATTTGCATATGTCATTTCTTACTTTGTGTACATTTGACTAAATCATGTCTCTTATATTGTGTGGCATTTAAACATGCCCATTGTTTGTAGTCTCCTTGGAATTTTGTCTCTTGATTTTATTTTGAGATCTCTTGCATGTTTGTTTAATTTATTTTTGAGCTTGTACTATTACTATCTATATGTTTCCATGATCTACATCATGCATCTTAGAACTTGGTGTGATTAAATTCTTCATGATTCAATGATATATCTACCTAGACATGTTCCCTCTATATGTTACATGGTAAATTCATAGTTTATATGGTTATCTTATCCTTTCAAGGTAAGGTAACTTACATTTTATACTTCCCCTCACCTCAAAATGGGGCCATATCAATTTGGACATACCATACAAGCATGACTTCCACATTGTTTGACAAATTTAGATTGTAGTGTGGGCATGTTTTGGAAACATGTTCTCCACATTTGTCATAGTTTTATACTTAATGAGGGAATGTTTTGGAAACATGTTCTCCATAATTATTAAGTATAAAACATACCTAGATTAAAGTATGGTCATATTTCAGAAACATTTCCTCCACATTGGCACTTATATCAAATTTTAGATTTCTCCATATATAATGGGGTCATGTTTGGAGAAATGTTATCCACACTTACATGGTTTTCAAATTGGTCAAATTATAAATTTATATGATTTATATACACATTTGTGGAAAAATTCTATACATTGGTACCATTGTTATATACAGTATCAACATGACATATATCTAAGGTGCATATGTTATGCAATGTGTATCTAATATTTCAAAATCAAATCAGTTTCAGATTCCAAACACATTTAGGGATTGTAACGACCCAACAGGTTGGAATTTTATGGACTATATTGATCCAATCTACTATATTATTTGGTTCACTTTTTTGTATGGTTGAGGTGATTAAATCACTCAATATTTCCAAGTTTAAAGGTTGGACTTGATTACATCATCTATCCCCACTAATTTTATAGTGTGAATTGACTTAGTTCCCCACACTCACTAGGTTATAAGTATGTTTGGGTTTCATAGTTAAGCTAATCTCAACTTTTGAGTGTCAACTCACATTTTATCCAAGGTCTAGGAAATGTGTCCTCCAATCTCTCTTTTTATCTCTTTAAATATATGCACTTTCCATATTTATACTTATCTTAATCTTAGTTTTAGTGATTCATAATGATACATATTTCAAAATCAAATTACCAAAGGGTAAGCTAGTCGCATCAATACACTTGTGTAATCCCAAACCTTGATCTCTTTCAATTAAAATCATTTTAATGCCTTAAATTTTAGATTATACACACTAATTATATAGTGTAACATTATCTTGGTTGTATTTTAGTCACCACTAAAGCACTCAATTTGGACTCAAATAAAGACAAGGTGTGTTATACACACCCAAGTACACATTTATTCTCCTTTAAACCAAAAATTTAATTAATACATTAAAAGGGGAATTTAGACACTATTTATGAATTATATATCACCTCAATCTTTCACACTTGTAAAATACATATCATGGATGTACCTTCATCTTCTAGACCTTTCTATCAACCAAAAGGCTCGTTTACACTTTTTTTATGCCTCATTTATTATCTCTTAGTCCAAATCATGTTATTATAATTACTTAGAACCTATATATTTCCTAGAAGGTTGTAAACCTACTTATATTCTATCTCTACAAGCTCTAGACCTACACCTATTTTCCAACTACCTAGACACTTGCATCCCAATCATATTCTTGCATCAATGCAAGTGTCCTACCCTAACACAAGTGTCAAATGCCCTAAAGTCATATAATTTTCAAATGAAATGTATCTTAAATTTTGACCTAAGTGATTTAATTTAAGGTATTCTCCAAACGGATTTGTATAAATATAAGATCAACCCTCATTCATTCCTCACCTAGAAACTTCTTACCTACTCACAAGATAACTTACCAAAATCATTCTATCAATAACTCAAGTGAACAAAATCTTACATATTTTCTCTTATTTCCATATAAAACATAGGGAAAACACATCTATAGATCTGAAGTACTAAAGGAGTATCCCAAGAGATTTATTTTCCAAGTTATAAGCTAGGTCAATGTTGTACTTTCTTATCACACATTATATGATTCACACACAAGCCAATACGTAGGACAAAAATATATAAGTTTGAGTCCCTCTTTAGAGTATTGGTTATGTAGGTAGTGCTCATTTATTTAGGGTCTTTAGGTTATCTCGATACCATGTTCCCACTAACTCATTTTTCCATAGCTAATATGAACATAAATAACTAGAGTTTTGTTATTTGACAAGGAGAGATACTCTATGACCCAGACCTAAATGCACCAAAATAAAGGTGACATATAACCTACAAGTATTCAAGTGGTCACATATATTTTTAATAAGTATTTTTTACTAGAAACCTACATCTAAGTTAGATAGTAATGTCAATGGAACCATCCCAAGTTGATGCAAGTCTTTGAGGCTAAAGAGGCATATTTATAGAGTCAAGTAATTATTCCAAAATCTAAATCCAATCTACTTTATTCATGTTCTAGATATCATATATATATTAGCATCATAACTAGATAATTATATTATTTTCCTTGTTATTTATATATCTATCATAGATGTACTTTCTATTTATACTATCTCAGCTTAATAAATTTAGTATATGTTTTTTTTTTATTTTCCCAAATAAATGGCTTACTTTTTAAGATAGTCTACCATCCTTATGCCCTATAATATCTCTTCCCCCTTTAACCCTAATCCCCCATATATATATTTTTGGGTTAAATAATTATGTCTAAAAAAAATTTAAAGGCTTGCTTATGGTTTTTTGGTCTTTTCACAAGAATCCAATTCTAGAGGATAATTTTGGTAATCAATAAATTCGATGATGTATTTATAACATGAGATTTGGTGAATGATAATTTTTTTATGTGGTATATGAGAGAAACATAATTATAATATAAGGTACACATGGACTTCCTTGTGTGTATGAGGAACTATGTATCATGTGGTGCCTAATGAGGGTGAAAATGGGAAGTTGAGGAGGTAAGTCTATGATAGAATTTTGATGTAAGTGACTTAATGTAAGGTATTATCCAAAGGGATTAGTATAAATATAATATCACCCTCATTCATTCCTCACCTAGAAAATTTTTACATACTCACAAGGTAATTTACCAAAATCATTATATCAAGCACTCAAGTGAACAAAAGTTTCCATATTTTATCCTATTTCCATATCAAACATAGGGATAACGCATCTATAGGTCTGATGTACTAAATGAATATCCCAATAGATATATTTTTGAATATATAAGCTAGGTCAATGTTGTACTTACTTATCACACATTATATGATTCATAAATAAGCCAACACATAGGGAAAAAATACATAAGTTTGAGTACCTATTTAGAGTATTGGTTATGTAGATAGTTTTCATTTATCTAGGGTATTTGGGGCATCTTGATACTATGTTCCCACTAACCCATTTTTTCCATAGCTAATATGAATATAAATAACTAGGGTTTTGTTATCTGGAAAGGAGAGATACTCTATGACCCAGACCTAAATACACTAGAAAAAAAGTGACATATAACCTAGAAGTATTCAAGTGGTCACATATATTTTTAATAGGTATTTTTTACTAGACACCTACATCCAAGTTGGATAGTAGTGTCTATGGAACCATCCCAAGTCGATGCAAGTGTTTGAGGCTATAAAGGCATAATTTCTATAATCAAGTGATTATACAAAATCCAAATCCAATATACTTTATTCATTTTCTATATATTATATCCATATTAGCATCATAAATAGATAATTATACTATTATCCTTGTTATTTAGATATCTAGCATAGATGTACTTTCTATCTTTATTATCTCAGCTTAATAAATTTAGTATACGTTCTTTCTGAGTTTCCCAAATAAATGGCTTACTTTGTAAGATAGTCTACCATCTTTATGCCCTATACTATCTCTTACTCCTTTAACCCTAATCCCCCATATATATATTTTTGGGTTAAATAATTATGTCTACAAACAAATTTAAAGACTTGCTTATGGTTTTTTGGTCTTTTCACAAGAATCTAATTCTAGAGGTTAATTTTGGTAATCACTAAAGTGGATGATATATTTATAACATGAGATTTGGTGAGTGATAATTTAATTTATGTGGTATATGAGAGAAACATAATTATAATATAAGGTACACATGGACTTCCTTGTGTGTATGAGGAACTATGTATCATGTAGTGCCTAATGAGGGTGAAAATGGGAAGTTGAGGAGGTAAGTCTATGATAACATTTTGACATAAGTTATTTAATGTAAGGTATTCTCCAAAGGGATTGGTATAAATATAAGATCATCCCTCATTCATTCCTAACCTAGAAACTTCTTACCTACTCAAAAGGTAACTTACCAAAATCATTAGATCAAACACTCAAGTGAACAAAAGTTTCCATATTTTATCCTATTTCCATATCAGACATAGGGATAACACATCTATAGGTATGAAGTACTAAAGGAATATCCCAATAGATATGTTTTCAAAGATATAAGCTAGGTCAATGTTGCACTTTCTTATCACACATTATATGATTCATAAATAAGCCAACACATAGGGAAAAACTACATAAGTTTGAGTTCCTATTTATAATATTTTTTATATAGATAGTTTTCATTTATCTAGGGTATTTGGGGAATCTTGATACTATGTGACCACTAACCCATTTTTTCCATATCTAATATGAATATAAATAACTAGGTTTTTGTTATCTGACAAGGAGAGATACTCTATGACCTAGACCTAAATGCACTAGAAAAAAGATGGCATATAACCTAGATGTATTCAAGTGGTCACATATATTTTCAATAGGCATTTTTTACTAGACACCTACATCCAAGTCAAATAGTGGTGTCTATGGAACCATCCCAAGTCAATGCAAGTGTTTGAGGATGTAAAAGCATAATTTTTATAATCAAGTGATTGTTACAAAATCCAAATTCAATATATTTTATTCATGATCTAGATATTATATATGTATTAGCATCATAACTAGATAAAGATATTGTTTTCCTTATTATTGAAATATCTAGAATATATGTACTTTTTATCTTTATCATCTCAGCTTAATAAATTTAGTATATGTTGTATCTAAGTTTCCCAAACAATTGGCCTAATTTTTGAGATAGTCTACCATTCTTATGCCCTAGAATATCTCTTCCCCCCTTAACCCTAATCCCCCATATATATATTTTGTGGTTAAATAATTATGTCTATGAATAAATTTAAAGGATTACTTATGGATTTTGGTATTTTCATAGGAATCCAATTCTAGAAGATAGTTTTGGTGTTCAATAAATTGGATGCTGTATATATAACATGAGATATATCAAGTGGTAAAAAATTGTATATGGTATATGAGAGAAAATGAATTATAATATAAGGTAAACATGTAATTACTCGTGTTTATGAGGAACTATGTATCATGTAGTGTATGATGAGGGTGAAATTGGGAAGTTGAGGAGGTAAGTCTATGATAGCATTTTGATCTCTTGGTATTACATCAATAGTGAAAGATATAATTTTTTTTAGAAATAGTAGTAGAAAAATCATGATATGTTGTAATGTTTTCAAATTTAATTTGATAAATGCCATTTAATTTATCATAAATAATCTATGAATATAATAAATCATGTAAGTAAGATATATCTAAATCGATGGATACTTTCATGCCTAGGATGAGGGTTATAGACTCATCCATGTTAGTAACATTTAAGGTCAATAAAAAAGATAAGGGAATGATTTTTCAATGAGATCACATCCATATACAACTCCCTAAAGGCTCTTGGATTAATTAAAGTGGATCTCTCAAGTATCCTCATGTAAATTGATTGTGACCTTGGTTAACTATTCTAAGAAAACTTTAGAATAAGTTTTATAATTAGAGGCTAATATTTAAGTTTCTTTGGTTTCCTATGCCTCTATTCATCCATGAAATTATTTAATTATTATTTAAAGGTAATATATTAATCTTTTCCTTTGATAAAGAGGACATACTTATCTATAAGTGTATCTTGAATTTTTTTATGAGATGGTATAGGTGAAATAATAAGTTGATTGGAAATCACTTGGATTATAAACAAATTTTGGCTAATGACTATAAGATAAATATTCATTTACCAGTTTGATTTCCAATAAATAAATTCTTAGTGAAGAAATGTTAAAGAGCATCTGAATGGACTATGACACAAGTAGTATGATAAATAATTTAGTGCTAAATATTTTTGGTGGAAAATAATATGGTGAGGTATTCATTTTCCACCCTTATGTATCATATCTCATAATATATACAATCATTAATGATGTAATAGATAACATACAATTTTATGAACCATCTTATTGTGTGAAAAAAAACCCAACTATGATTGGGCAAGAATGTGTATACAAAATGAGAAAGTGGTTGTTATAATGTGGTCATAAATTGGGAGGTTGAAATAAGTATGTATTCATGTTGTCAAAGGCATTTTTAAAATAATAATTCCACTCAATATTAACATGATTTTGAGAAGATAATTTACTTCATTAGCATATTAATCCAAATCAAGATTAAATCTATAGATTTTCTAATCTTCTCGAGGTAAGTGAGAATATGAGGGATGAATTGAGGTATAATTATCTAAATAGCACCTTTAATCATTGAAGGATAAATTTCAATCCTTCATCATGAGATTAAAAAATCCTAAAATTATGATAGATATGACATTAAACACTTACTTGTTAGGGTTATATTTGACTTTGTATCTAATAATATGCCCAAGGATGATAACAAGCTCATGAGGATGATCTTTGAGATGTTTGGATTTGCCTATGAGGTCAAACACATAGGTTTTAGATATTTGGTGGATTAGGTCATGAAAAATGTAAGTCATTGTACATTGGTAGGTTTCCTTATATTTTTTTAAGGCCAAAATATATCTTAACATAGTAGAGTGTACCCTACTCAGTGATAAATGTAGTCTTATGTTATTCTTTAGAGGCAATGTAAATCTAATTATATCCAAAAATTGACTATATATGAGGAAACAAATCTCATATATGGATATAAAATCAATAATAGCATCTATTGAAGGTAGGGAAAATTTTTATTATGGCATGCTAAGTTAATATTATGAAATTAAATAACAAACTCAAATTACCATCGTGAATTTATTATGAACAGATACTATGATAGAAACCCATTCAAAGTAATCTACAATTTAATAAACTCAACATATAATAACTTAATGATTTCCTTGTTAAATTTTAGAAAACTTGGGAGGGGATTTTATCCAATTTTGGAAGATGTGTTTTTCATAAAAATATGTAAAATTTTTATGGAAAACTATGCTCAGGTGGATTCCATGCATGACCTCATATGACCATGAAAAACAATTGCTAAAATTATCAAGGATTCATCTAAATTTATCTCTCTCTTCAGGATAGACATCCATAGAGATGAGGATGGTTCAAGGATCCATGGGTGTTCTTAAGTTGAACTACTTATATTCCTTAATGAGCATTACATTTCCATATTGTAAATGATATGGTGTAAGAAGGATCTTATAAAGAGGATCAAGCTTAGGATCAAAACTAGAAACATAATTACTAAAAAAAAGAGATGAATTCTAAAAATGGGCAAGATTATGATGTTGGCATTTAAGTTAAGGCTATCATGCATTAATGAGTTCTCATATGGATTTGTCACTAGTAAGAGTAGGGAGTAAACCATAATATTGAATATATACTTTAATATAAACTCTTTTATTACTTTTTATGTCAAATTTTTTGTGTATATGTCAAAAAATATTATCTTTGTCATCTAAGGAGATCTCAAATTCTTTGGGATGTGTTTCTATTTTTTCATATATGATATCATATTAGTTGATATAGTTTGATACTATAGGATATAGGTTAAGTTATGTCATGTTGTTGGCTAAAGATAAGTAAAACATGGCTAGACTGAACTAATTTAGGAAAGATGATGCAATTACTCTTTCTAGAAATGGGTTAGAGTGTATAGGTGTGGTTAATATATTTAGATAAACTAGAGGTATAATGGTTGATACAACTATTATAATATACAAATTAAGGTAAAAATTTATTGGCACTTCCCAGGTGGTGGTTGATATAATTATAAATATTATGTAAGTGTCAATAAGAAGTGATAAAATTATATTGACACTTTTTAATGTCTGGCTAATATTATTAGGCAGTTAAAATAAAACTATATCAAACTATAGGAATTTTGGATAATATAGTAGGGATAAATAGGGTGATTCTAGATTGTATGTGGGTATCTGATAGAGTGAGACAAAATGAGATCTATATGAACCATATTAGGATGGATGATATAGTTACAAAGAGTGTAAAGTGTTGAAATGATATCATAAAGAGGTCAATGCTAAGATTTATTGGAAAAGTCAAAGATCTATTAAAAAACCCATTGATTGATTTTTAAATGTGATTTAATATGAGTTACATATTGTTTGAGCTATTTCTCATCCTCATCATCAATTGAGTAAAATGAGGATAAAGGTTTGACAAGTGACATTCTAATTAAAATCATGGATTCTAGAAAGAGAATTTTGATAATGTAATGCACATATATTAATTGATTGGGCTTAGGAAACTATATAATGAACATAATATGATGGATAAATATTACATACAAAAAATTTAGTTTTTCAAGATTTCTCATTATAATTATACCTAATGCACACCAATTTGGATAAATGTTCTTGGAGATGATAGTAAGGGATCATGGAAAATCTTGACCACTCCAAGGTCATTGCATGCAAAATTATCTTTTGTATAAGAAGCTTAATTAGCGTTGCAATGAGGTGAGCTCTAAATATCATATTCAAGTAAGGTAAGTGTCATTTATTATTGTATAAATATGGAGAAATCCATTATTCTATGTAAATAGGTAATCTACTGGTGTTACAAATGGATTGAGGCTCATTATGTTTTGCATCATCAATTTTAGAAAAACTGACTTGTATATCAAGATTTATGTTGATGAAATCACATAAATAGGGGCTATTAATGTAAGGTATAATCATAATATGTTATTTAGATTTAGTGTTATGTTATTTGACATCCCATGTGTTTGGATCAGCTTTATGCTTGTAATTCTTACCATAATTATTGAAATTTATACACGGGAAAATTGAAAAAGTGATAACCCTCATGTAATAAGTCCAAGGATGGGCTAAAAGGATATTATACAATAGTATAAGATATAAGACCATAGGATTAGTGAATATTATTTTGGCTCCAATAATGAAGTGGAAATAAATACAACCAATAAAATATTGGTTAGTCCTATCAAATCCACAACATGTGAGTTTAGTTTTCTTAAAATTATCTTTATAAAATCATAGTTGTTGGATTTCCCAAGGGGAGGTAACATTAATTATTGAACCTTCATCAAATAAAACTTGATTTATTTGGACATCATTTATCATGATTATAATAAAGATAGGTGGGTCATTATCTTGTAAAATGACCTCGTCATTGATCATATCATCCTTAGGAAACTCTATGGGTATTTTCTTAGAAGGGGAGGATGAGAGATGGTTTTAATGTCTAAGTAAGTGTTGGGCATTTTGAAACTTGAGAAAATGATCCAGGTTTGCTAGATGGGGATTTATATATTTCTTATAACTTTTCCATGAAAAATTTATGATGATATGGTGATTTTATCATGAGTTACATCAATCGAATATTGTAAGGCATAGAGTTAATCTCATCTAGGAAGTTCCATTATGATGATGGGTTTTTTTAACCATAATGGTACTTAAGAGATTTTTTAGTATTTACCTTAGGAGGTAAGGTAGTATAATGGCTTGGGGCACTAGGTTGAGACTCTGAAAATGGATTACACTCAATAATAGGCATAAATTTAGAGGAAATAATAGTAGTGTTATGCTTAAGAATAATTTCATAAGGGTAAGGCTTATTAGGCTTGGTAGCGAGATATTTTTGAGTGAGTTTATTATGGTAGTTAAGCTTGGCCATATTCACATATTCAGAATTTGTATAGTATTGATCATATTTGGTATTAATATAACA
Source organism: Torreya grandis (assembly GCA_037957365.1). NCBI lineage: Eukaryota > Viridiplantae > Streptophyta > Pinopsida > Cupressales > Taxaceae > Torreya > Torreya grandis. The sequence goes on from JARHVA010000179.1 coordinate 1,872,274, forward strand.
TGTGAATTCATTGTAATGTTGTGTATAGGGATTATAATTTTGAGGGTTTTTTCTAGATTTTTTATTTTGGTATTGAGGCTTAGATTGATTAGTTTGATGATAATGGTTGGCTTCAGTTTTAGATGATTTTTTATATTATTTATAGAGATATTTTGAGATATATTCATGATTTAAGTTTTATCCTAATAAATAATCAAAGTCAATCTTCTTTATTCTAAGATATGACTCATGTTAATGACCAATGATGGCATGGAACAAAAAAAGTTTTTAGGATTATAACATGGTGGTGATGTAGAAGTATGGAAAAAGGTATAGATGGTGATAAAAACTTCTTAAGTTTTTATAAAATTAAAGGAAGGTGCTTTGAATTTTTATTAATTTGATTAGGGGCTCCTAATTTAGGTTTGGAAGGATTATTTTGGGATGTATTACATTTTATTGCATTAGTTGATATTTTAAAATATTCCTTCTTAGCACTTTAGGATGGTTCAAGTTGGCTCAGAACAAAACCATATCTTATTTCTTGGTCAAAGGTTTTATATAGATTTTAAGGGGAAATAATAATAAATTTTAACTAAAAAGGGGCCTTAAGAGTGGTAAAAATAGTTTGAAGATATTTTCATCATTCATGTTATAGTCCACTTTATGTGTTAGTTATTTCCATCTCTTGATGAAATATTGGAAATAATCCTTAAGTAATTTCTTATCATTAATGAATTTTTTAAGGCTATTCCTAGGAAGATCATTGGTTTGAAATTATTTAGCTAGTGAATTGACTCACTCTTATATTTATGTAAAGGAATGAGCTAGAAGTTGATTATACCATTCTAATGCATCTGCAACTAAGTTTTTTCTATAATATTGGTAGTTTCATAGGTGTAAGTTTCAATCCATGAATTATATATATTTCCAAAGTATTTAATATTAAAGAAATGAGTAATAGTCCCATCATATGTGGTGATTAGAGAAACACTTCTACTATCCATATAAACAATGAAGGGAGATAGATGTTTTTTTTAAGGAGTTGAAGAATTTTATTTTTAATCAAAGTTTTATGGATAATATTTTGATTGGCATATATAAGAGGAGGAATTTATTTTTTTTATTTTTATGATTTATTAATTTTTGGGAAGATTAATTATCCATTTTCAAGATGTGGTTATACATTTTGATAATTTGATGGTTATTTGAAGCTTGTATAAGGGTCATTTGTTTAACCACTTATACAAGGAATTGTGAAATATTGATATGATAAATTTGATTAAAAATTTTAATATTGTTAAGAGGACTACCACCAAAACAAGGATTCCAAAAGTTGGTGTTAAGAGGTAAACCATTGTTGGCTTCCCTAGTTGCCATAGTCAAGGTATCAATATAAATAACACTCACATTTTCATTTTGTGTGTAAAAGGTATTAATGCTTAGATTTTTTATAATTTTATTAGGATATCCTATGTCTAAAACTTGTCTGATTTCAACCATGTTACATTTTAGAGACCTAGGTTAAGTTTGAGAAAAAATATATGATGAAGAGTTTCCATCAATGGTGGGCATGGAAGGAATGAGACATAATTCCATGTAAAAAATAATGGATTGATATTCACTAATAATATAATAAGAGGAGTCATTATAATGAAAGTATGGAAATGAAATATATAGTAATGAAATAAATAAACTATATCCACCTAGTTAATGTAATTGAAGACACAAAAATAACATGAATAGAATGTATAGGTCTGACCACTACAATTTGTTCAGTTAAAAAATGTATCGATTAGGATGACATAATAGCTAAAAATCATATATTAGGTGAAACAATGCAATTGGATCATTAAGAAACCATATCAGGTTAGTCAATACATTTACAGACATATAAGACTATATCAGGTTTGTTAATATAATTTAGTTAAAAACTAAAAGCTTCACCAAAGTGTATGATGAAGATGGAGATAATGATAGTAATCAAAGAGGATAAATGTGAAAATGATTCAAATGGTGGTGGGATAAGATTCATGTTGGGTTGACTAGAATGTATGTGTGGGTTGGGATGAATAATGTAATAATCCTCTTTCTCTCTATAGGCTAGGATATAAATAAGAAGTCAAAAATATAGAAACTACATATACTTTCATATTATAATGACATTTATCAAGGTTGTTTTACATATATTAGAGGAAACTTAACACTTAATTTCAAAGGTATAGGGTTCCAAAGTCTATGCCTAAGATAGGGTATATGGTTTTAATTAGATCCAAAGATTAATACATATAATGTAGCAATGGTAAAAAAGGTGTATCAAGGATATATTAAGGAAATTTCATGTAAGGAATGTAGATATAAGATAAAACTAACATTAAACTAAATAATTAATAAGTAATGAAATGGTTAACCATGGGTTATATGCAAGCTAATTGGTAATCAAATTCCAAACCACCCTTTATCTATACAAACTTATTCAATATAAGGAGAAATTAAGAAAGGAAAATATAATACATATATTATAACAATAAGTGCATAAAATATATCTACTAAGTAATAAAATGAAAGAGAATAATTATAGATAAACTTATCTTTTAGCTAGCTTATTGGTGCATCAATATCCCCATTGGTTCTAGTAACACTTTTCAAGAGATGTTATAGGATAAACACCTCAAAATTAAATATTAAGACATAAGTATCCTTAGTTTTGGACTCCAAATATTATGTTTACCCCCTTGGTTTCACTTCTCCTATTGATCATCAAAGACCTTGAACAGTAATTTAGCTCTAAGAATAAAAATCTAACCTCTAACTCCTCCCTTTACTACTTTAAGGATAGGTAATTTAGTGTAATCAAGGTAGATAAGTGTTGTGTTTATCGATAATTATATATATATGGCTCAACCTACAAATAAATTTGAATTTTAAGCCAATGGTATCAGTTAGGTTAATACAACCAAATGGGATGTTGAAAAAATCAAAATTATATCAACTATGTTGATATAATTTATAAGATAGTGATAAGCTCAAAACTATATCAATTAGGTTGATACAGTACAAATAAAGATATGTATGAAATAAACTATATTGACTTAGTTGGTACAATGGGAATATAGGGTCATTAGCAAACTATATAGAAATTAAATGAAGAAGGAATAACAAAATAGACTTAGAGGATTGGAAATTGATATTAATTAATTTATTACATAATAGTATGCAAATATCTCTCACAAAGTACCATGACTTGATTCCACCCCATTCTCAGTGTGCTCCTTCAAACATGCACTCATGGAGATTGATGCATCTAAATTCCCCTAAAATATAAATCATTATTAAAGTATTAAAAATAAAAAATATCAGGTGTATAAAGATGGACCATAGAAATATCATCACATGTTATAATTGTGTAAGATAGTATGGTGCTTTGGGAAAGATACATAACAACACCAAATCATAAATTAAAATAAATGATGATAAATAAATAATTAAAAGTAACATATAAGTACCTTGACTTAATTTTGTAGAGAAATAAACAACTAAAGTCCTTTTAGGATATCAAGGATGCCATATCTCAAGCTCTAGTGTTAATAATCTTAGAATTCAATAAAGACTTTTTATTATATTTGTTTGCTTCTAAACACATGAATAGTATGTTGCTTACTTATAATAAAGATGGAAGTTATCATCATATTGCATTAATGAACATGAATTTAAAATAATCAAAGCTCAAATACTCCATGATAGACAAGTAAATTTTTTCTTTGGTCAAAGTGGTAAATAAATTTGACATTACATCTTGATAAATAAGACTATCACTAATTTGTCAGATCCTGCTATCAATCTCCTTTACAAAATAATTAATTGGGAGAGTGAAGAGTTTGACTAGTGCCAAAATTATAAGAGTTTTACCTATAAATTAATCCTACCAAAATTATCAAAGGGTAAGGCATTATTTAGCTTATGACTGAGCCTAACTTGCTCATTGCCATTGAGGAGGTTTTTCAAACCCAGGTATCTAAAGGAGATTGGTATGCTGGTATCTTTTAATCTTTACTCATAGGTAATTATTCCCTATAACTCAATAGAGAATAAAGGAGAGATTTGAGGCTCAAAGCTTCTCACTACATCATCAAAAACTAGATTCTATATAGAATAAATTATGAAGGCATCTACCTATGATACATATCAAAAGAATAAGATCAAGAGATTCTAGATAACCTAAACTACAATATTGGCATTGGTCATCCATATGAAAATATCATAACACATAATATCCTTTGAATGGGCTACTATTGGCCAAAAGTCTTCAAAAATGCACATACCCATGTAAGAACATGCCATGAATGCCAAATTTTGGAAAAAATAGAAGTAATTTATGCCACTATAGTGTGTCATTGAAGGAATTCCATTTTCTCATTAAGGCCTAGATTTCATCAATGTCATCAAACCAAATTCCTCAGCTAGCCATAAATTTGTGTTCACTGCCATAGATTATTCCACTAGATGGACTAAAGTAGTGGATACAAGACATTTTAGAGCGCATAATGTAATAATTTTTTTATAATAAAACTCACAACTAGGTTTTGAACACCTATTTCCTTGGTTTGTGATAATAAGCCAACATTCCAATCAATTAAATTCACAGAATGGGCCCATGATAATCAAATCACCATCAAGTCATCTTCTAACATATCTATAGATAAATGGATTGGATGAATTAACAAATAAAACACTAATTAAATCCATTAAAAAACTAGTTATATACAAACCCATATAATGTCATAATTTATTAAAATATGCACTATGGGCAAACTAAATAAGATTCAAGCAGGCCCTCAAAGCCACACCTTACATGCTAGTATATTGGAAATAGTTAGTATTCACATTCATGCTCAAATTTACAACATATCCATTTATGTAAGATTACATGGAACCAACTGAGAAGTGGGAGTCTCATTTATTGGATATAATATAAATGGAAGATTCAAGGAATGAAACATTACTTAATTTAAATAAACATTAGGACTTGGAAAAAATATGGTTTGACAAAAGGGAAAAGTTTAAAGAATTTATAATATCTAACTTGATGCTTCTATGGGACAAATCCCATGAAAATAAAGAATATCATGAAAAGTTTACACCCTTATGGACCAGACCATGTCATATATTAGATATCCTAGGTAACAATGCTTTCTATTTAAGTGACCTCTAAGGTAATAGATTGACATATCTAGTTAATGATAATCTTTTGAAGCACTACTTCATGGTTGTACCATTTAGAGATGCCCCTAAATTACCACAAATACTAAGGTAGAGGTAAGAGTAGGTTATATTTAATATTCTTATAGTTTAGTTTCTTGTTTTTTATCATTTGATTTTATTGAGGTTATGTTCTTGTATTCTAGATTAGTATTTCTCATTTTCTACATTTTTATTTATTTAGTTTAGTTCCTTGGTTTCTAGGATAGACCTTTGTGTTTTTTTTATGATAATATAATCAACTTTCCATGGTATAAACAAGTAAGTATCCAATCCACTAGACTTCTAATCCATGTTTGAGATTAAAAGTTAATCCCATGAGGGAGTTTCAAAATGAAGAACTATGGGAAGAACATAAAATGGAGGACATAAATTGGTTTGTTTTTGGGTCTTGCACCCTTATGTTTAAGACTTTAAAAATTTAGGTATGTACAAAATAAGTTAATTATGGTTAGTCCACAATTTAATAATTCTATTAGGTATGTAAAATCTTCTCTCGTTACTCCATGCAAATTTAGAAATTATTCTCCTCTCTTTGGATAAAATACACTTCTCATGTTAATATTTATTTAAGGTTATAACCATTTATACAAATATAGATATTAGGGACATTCTAATAAGTCAAGCTTTATTTTTTTCATACACCATATCATAACAATTCCTACCTTCCTTATTTTACCTACATTCTTAAAAAAAAAAGATGACTAATGTACCCTAAAGAGTGATCAATAAACCTTAATTAAATCTAAAGGTGATAAAAAACACACATGATGAAATAAGATCAATGTATCATGCATCATGCAATAATATGAGGGGAAGAAAAAAGGAAGAACCAAAGGCATCTCTATCATTGCTATAAATGCTTGGATAGCACCAAAGAAATGCTTGTGTTTCCCTAGTTATAATATGCTTTAAATAAATCAAAATTAAACCTACATATATTATAAATATTTTATAAAATACTCATAATAAGGTTAAAATATAATCACTTCATCACACACAAATCCAATGTATAATCAAGGCTAGTATAGGAGTCTCTTTCATGTATCTAGTTCAATTATTCTCTTGTGTATGGTTCATGTTTGATTTTGGTTTTTTAGCCAAATATTTTGGGTTCTTGAATACTCATGATTATTTCCATTGTGAGTCACCATTTGTTGTACTCAACACACCCCATTATTTATTTTCTTTCAAATTGGGACCCACTATATAATGAAAGGCCTAGGTCTATTTTGAAAATATTTTTCATAAGTCTTTAAATGTGCACCTAAATTAATTATTTGGTATAAATTCTAGGATATATTTTCATTTATTTGATTTATTTATACTAACCTATTAATATTCTTTGGGAGTTTAACATGTTTACAAGTTTTCATAATATGTGTAGTAATTACAAAAATTTAGACTTCATGTATTTTGCCTTTCACCAATTTTATTTTTAACATATTTTCAATCTTCAAAAAATTTATTCGTGAAGTTAGCTTTTGGCATTTTAATCCTTCCCATATTTTTTCCTTCACAAGAAGTGTTCATCAAAACTTTTGTTTGCATAATTTATTCATCGTAACTTTTACTTAAAACTTGTGTTTCTTTATAATTTTTGTTCACATCCTTTTTCATGACTTTGTCTTCACACATTTTAAACTTCACAAGTTTTGTTCATAATTTTTGCACTTAACAAACTTTTCATGTCATAGGTTTTATTAAAAAATTGTGATTTGGAAATTATGTATGGGATTTATGTTTCATAGGTTTTCTTTGTAGGGTGCGTTCACATGAATTGGTCTTCAAAGATTTTGTTTGAAAATTTCATTCATAAGTTGTCTTTCAAGGCAAGATCTGAGACCTAACACCCAAAGGCGGGTTACATGACATTATCAGTTTTGAATGATAGTAATGATGAGGTGACACTTATCCAAGGCTAAAACATGGAATTTATTTGAACATATAGAAATCCTATGTGGCATACCTACCAAACTCAATGGAAAAGTTTGAATTAAATGATTAAAACAAGCTTTGATATGTTTGACATTAATGATACATGAATTAGAATAAAATATTATACTTGAAGCTATATCATCAAACTATAAAGAGACATCTTTGATATTTATTACTAATGAACTCAAGAAAACTTACACTCTAAAGAGAACTTGAAGCCCTGTATTTATATGTTCCATTACAAATTTATTATAGTAAGGAAAAGAATAGTCAAATTATCATAAAAAGCATGTAATTGGACTATGTAGCAATGACCTCTTCATCAAATTATCCAAATTCTCTATCAAAGACTCTATAAATTACATGGACACTATTTTATATTCAACTATGTTTAACAATGAATATGCTAATTATTTAGCTCTTTGGGATGTAGTCAAAGATGTAGATTCCCATTCACATGAAGAGGTCATAACAGTTCCATAGTAGTAACTGGTAGTATACTTGCTACCATTAAAATGTCAACAAATACATTTTATAGTGGCTAAGCCTAAGGTTAAGCGTTTCATTGACCTACTAAGGGACCTATTCTTTGTTGGGAAGGTGACTGGAAGTGGATTCCTAAAATACCTAAGCCATAATATAGTCATCAATTATATCTTAGGGGATTCCTTCCAAAGGTATCTATAGTTGTCAATCATAGATGCTACTTTTGATGGAAATCAGATGAAAATATGGAAGAAGATGACCATGATTAAAATCACTCTAAGGAAGTGGATCGATCCTATAGAGGTGGTCACCTTGAAGGCTAGGGAGTTAGTGCCTATTACAAATTTTTGAATGGGTATCTACATTAGAATGGATTTATTGAATAGATCTATATGGTCACCCTATCATCCACTATCACCATCTAGAATGGGTACCATTGATATATTTGATGATGAATTTTGAGCTAACCTTCATATTGTGAGAAATAATTAGTACAAGGATTAAATAATATATGTTCAAGAAGGATAAGAGGCCTCTAAGAGGGAATTTATACTTGATATCCTATTTTTTGTATGTTATGATGAGTACCATCTATAAACACAATGGGTCATTCTAGATCCCAACCCTAGACTATATTAAAAATTAGGTAGGAAATCCTTTTTATTTTCTCTACATCTATGAATTCATGAGGTACATATTCATTATAACATAGAATGTCTACCCTCAATTATGGAGGGAAATTCATGAAGAACCCTTACTTAGAATATCAAAGAATGTTATCAAAACATTAGGGCTATGGGGGGATTATTTGCTCCACCTTAAATAAATGGTGATCATGGTCATAGGGAATAATGTTGCTCCATTATGTCTCCCCAAGTATGTCCCTAAGAATCTAGTTGAGCAAGATATTTCTTACTAGTTATGGTGGATCATGGATGAAGACTTGAAGAAAAAGAAGAAAGGACAATTTCATGGTTCCTCCTTGATGATAGGCTAGATGTGGTATACCATCAAGAAACTATTCAAAGAAGTTATAAATATTAGAGATATTATTCAATGGATAATTAGACACATATGGATTGGGATCCTCATGACCTAATCCAAAATCACATATAAGGCCTTAACAACCCGTACCATCATAAACCTTATGAACATGATTTATTTTATGAATAAAAAGGATGATGTCAAGGTTCTAGAGAGAGAAAAGGTAGTTGTTTTAAATGAGAAGCTTGTGATATTCATAAAAATAGAGCCTCATATAATAATTATATAGATTCAAACTAGGCTCTATCCTCCTATTGGATGGTCAACAATAGACTATGAGAATTACCACCATTATCAGTAGCCTCAAGACCAAATAACTTCTTCCAGGTCACCACCCATGGTGATAATAGAATTCAAGTAGGATATTAATGTGGAGGAAACCCCAGTGGTTAAAATTTCATCGCAATATTGACCATCTCAAAAACCACCACTTGTAATTAGGTATGAGAAGTAAGAGCAAGAGGTGGAAGAAATTCTAGCTACTGTCAATGGTCTTGGTGGACAAGAAGAACAAATTTGTATTGATTCTTTTGATGTAAAAGAGGAAATATTTCATGTTTCATCATTAATTATAATTATCATAAGTGTATATATTAATTCTTATTCAACTCAACAAACTTTCCCCTTGCCTAGTAAGACCATAATTTATTATAACAAGAATCCCAAAGTTCTTAGAATCCCTACAAATATAATTGTTGAAGCTCTACTATAAGAGGGGATAATAGACCATGGAAAAACATCCACAAAGAGGGAACCTAAAAATGAAGAAGATAATGAAGAACTAAAAAAATCCAAAGTCTTAAGCCTTTAGGGATTCAAAGGGAAAACACCATTTGAGGGTGACAAGTTAGATAAGGACATTTCTCCTTGAACTACCTCAATCCCTATTATTTCTACAATCATTTTGGCTTCCTTTTTTTCTCATACTAATTTTATTTCATTGGATCCTATTTTTTATAGTGTTGTTGATTCTATATTTATATTTGTTTTATAAACACCTAAAACTAGCCACAATTGGCTTCAGACCAGACATCAGACTGATTATTAGAAATAATTACAAAATAAGCCTATAAATCACTAAATGTCCCAAATTTACTTACACATCATTCATCAAAGATCATAATCATGTTGATAAATCCCAAATTTGGGTATTATATTCACTAATAACCTCTCATGGATTCATCTTTAATCACTTTGCATCATAATAATTATCAGTTTGGCCTATGGACATATTAAGTGGGGAACTTGCACACTTGATTAAATCTTAAAAGAGATAAAATGTTAATCATGATAAATTAATAAACTACAAAATATTAAATGCCTAATTTAATTATCCATTTGAAAATAATAAATATCTAAAAAAGGAAATTCAAAATATCCTAACCTTTCATCATTGCCTTTATGAGTTGTCAATCTCTTTGAAAATATCTAATTTGAGAACCATGCCTAGTAATTAAAAATCATAATTACTTGACAAATATTAACTCTAATAGAGTTATATTTGAATCACCTAGGTTTATTTTGAACCCATTCCAAGCCTAAACTCAACCTTAACTCACCTTGGGTGAGAGTTAATTCCTAAGTCTATAAATATAAGGCCATAACCCTTTTTTTCTAAGCTTGGATACTATAGAGTTATTATGCAGGATTTGTTATGTAAGATTCATGAAAGTAGTGTTACCATACCCAAATGTTAAGCCAAACAATCGTAAGCTAAGGTTTCAAGGAGATAAGGATCCAAACAACCTATATTTTCAAATACTTCTTTATTCACAAGCTAAAAAAGCCATTAAACAAAGCCATTTAAAATTCTAAAAAAGGTAAAAGAATTATGTCTTTTATGATTTTATTGTGATTCCATTTATTTTTTGTTACTAATTTCTCCCTAGTGTTTAGGCTAGAGGCGTAATTATTTCAGTGTGTCTATTTCATTGGTTTTATGAGACTAACACAAGACTAAACTCCCCTTTATGTCAAATTCCTAGTTTGCATGTTGGCATGCCCATTGGGACCCTAAGCATCTCATACAACCAAGGAGATTAATATGATACTCTTAGTTTTTCTAATTAATGCTTTGAAATCTTTAAAATTTGAGTTTTTAGTTTATTTTTCACATATTTCTATTTTTATCAACACACAGGTTGCAAGTAATTGATGATGATTTATTTCAAAATTTAACAAAGACTAACATCGATTATCCAAGATCGATGTTGATTACTAGACAGATATCGATGTTGATTCTCCCATAACTAACATTGATCCCTATGTGAAAATCATAGCATGACATAAACATGATTAACAAGGGTTTTCTTGATTTTTTTCTTTTTATTTTGTGTCTTAAGAGTTTAGATACTGTTTATCTAACCATTTCCTTGCAATATCTAAGTGGTAATTGTTGGTTTGTGTGGATTGATTGATGTTGATCTCTATATACCAACATCAATCCCTATATGGATTGACATCAATCTCTCTGAGATAGAAAGATAGGAAACCTAAGAGTTCATTTCGAATTATTATTTTCTCACTTGATTTTGGGATTCTATGTAGGCAAACCCTCTAACAAATTACAAGTCCTAAGCTAGAAAAAGCAAAGTTTGAACATGGATAAATCCTACACATTTTTATTTTGGTGCTTATAATGAACTTAGTTCTTTTCATACCTTTGTTTTTTTTTGACATTTTTTACAAATTTTTCAAACAGCTAATGCCAAGGGGCTCAAATTTCATAACACATTTCATTTTGGTGAAATAAAATGAACTTTCACACTTAGTTACATACTCCTAAGACTTTTTGGTTTTATGCTTATTTGTTGGAATTTGTTTGTTTTTAAACAAAATGAGTGACACATGTACCATCCCCTTTGGAGAAATTGGGTGACCAAAAGTGGTCATTTTTTTCCTTTGTCACTTTAGTTAAAAATCATGAAAATAAAGTTACCAAGGCCCTCCCCAAATCCATATGGTTTGGGTGACCTCAAAATGACCCTAAAGTATTTTTACTTATCTTTATTTTTCATTCACTTTCTCTTTTGATCAAGAGTTCATCTCCTCCTCATAGGTTCTCTAGGGAAGTGTCACCCTAGGAATTCATCTCCCAGTATCATTTCAACCCCACCCCATGATGGGGTATATAAATTGAGCTGATGAATAATTTAGATGGTAGTTTGAGTGGTTAAAATACCTCCATTAGAGATTGTTGCCCTCAAAACATATGATCAACTTGGACATTGTACTATATTGAGAAAGTGATGGATGTAGTGGTTGCAAAAAAGACAAGACATTTTCACAAAAAAATGGTTGATATGGATCTAATTGATGTGAGAATCTCTAGTGTTAGCCACACTTGGGACCATCTAGAAATATATGAAAATTAATACTTTAGAATAACCCCACTTACCATGAACATATTGTTGATGCAGGTTGAGTAGCCTAAAGTTCCATGTCGTAGTAAAAACTCTTGAGAGAAGAGGGGCTTAAAAACCCTATTTTCATGTACTTTTACTTCTTAGATTAACAATAAAAATCCTCTCAAGAGAGTATATTGATGGAATTCAACATTATTATGTAACCTTGTTGGTTTTAGGATTTAGGACATTACACTTAGGTGTTTGTGTCATTTTATCTTTTATTGCATGGTTTTGAGTCTAAACCATTCATTTTTGTTTATCTTACCACATCAAAATAAGTCTTAATTATACATCATTCCTTTGTTTGAGGAGTCATTATTCTACCCATTTGACATCTTGCATCTGCCTTAAATGTTTTATCAAACCTTTGTGTGTCACGTGTTTGAAAAGGGTGTCATTACACTACCCAATTCATTTCAAGTTTTTTGTCTTGCAATCTTGGAACCAAACCATTGACTACATCTTTAGAGAATGATAACATTGTTATGCTAATCAAATTGTTTCAAAGATTTATTTGCCTTGTATCCAAATCCCATTTTAAAACCAAATATGTGTGTGTTTTTTTGGATCATTACCTAGTGCCATTATTATCTATTCTTATCTAGCTTATTGTTTATTCAAAGAATCCTAGTTTTCTAAGTTGATTTAAAAATTAGACTTGACAAGTTCAAATCCAAACATTGATTTATTTTTTCCCATGCCTTGTGTAATTTTGGCCTAGATATTTATCTTTCTCTTTTGGTTTTTATAACTTATGTTTATTCTTTACTCAATTTTAAAACTATTGTTTGTGCCTAGATTTGGGGGGGAAATATCCTATCTCCATATGCCTAGAGTTTCATGCCTTATACTAGTTGACCAAATTCATGTTTAAATCTAAATGCCTAATTTATTCTAAAGTGTTTCAAATTTTTTAGATTAAATATGTTACGTTGTTTTGTTTAAATTCTAAAATTTGTGCCTTTTTTGAAAGGCCTAGCACATTCTTGTTTTGGGCCTAGATTTTGTCCCTTCTTCGAAAGACCTAGAAGCTTTTATTTACTTTATATTAAACTTGTTTGAAACAATTTGAACCTTGAGTTTGGAATTCTAGTTTTTATGCATCCACTTGACCTTTTTATGTGAGGCATTTGACATTAGACTATTTTATACCAAGTTTTATCACAGACAATTTTGGAGATATAACTCCAATTTGTAAACCAAGTTAGACTATGTTTGGACCATTTATCCTTTGGACCTTGTTTTTAAGAGTTTGTAGAACTCTAGGCCTTTTTTCAAAATTTTCACCATTTATTTGGATATGTCTCATTATACTCATAATATATCCATTTAAAATCCAAGTTATGATAATGTGGTTGCATAAATTGACTTTGATCAAGACCTCTATGGTGAGGAGGTGGTTTGTGAGATGGATCCTTGTCCTACTTATAATACTCAATCTAGGTAATGAAGCCAAGATCCTTAAGAGAAACATGTGGTGATACCTTATTTGGGTTGAATAATGTACCAAGTTTTCCCTTTTAATCCTAATGGCACCTAACCCCCACCTATGCCATTAACCCTCCTTTGGATTGTGTGAGCAACCCAAGCTCCACAACATCAAAGGATTACCATTATAGGACCTCATCCTTTGGATAAAAATAGTAACCAAGCTTCAAAATGCCATACCATTACCATTATAACCCCTTTTTAGTATGTTAACTTGTTATCCCAACAAGGTTGTGCACTTATGACTAGATGGGTCACAGTAACTATCATAGGATAACAACTAAGCTTTGTTAAGCCCATCATAGGATACCTATCATTACCCAACCACCAATGATTATTATTTAATTTCCACCTATCCCCCACTTTATAAAACCCATGCCTATCATCGAGCCACAATAGAGTCAATCATTACCTTTCTAGATGAACCAATCATTAGAAGACCAAGATATGTTCAAAACTAGTATTTTATAATTACTTATAAACCAAGGCCAAGAGAACCAACCAATCAATGATGTTTTTGTTGAAACTCCTATTTATGACAAGTAAACCTATGATGAATCACCTTTTGGTCCTTTACCCATTATTGAGGAGTCTCACTCTAACAAGTCAGTCTTTGCTAAGTCACTTCTTAATGATTATAACCACCTTTGGGCAAATCATTATCTTGATCATTAGCCTATTTTTAAAGAGCCTCCCTTTGATAAGATATATTCTATGTAGTTGTATCTTAATCTTTTTCACTCATTAAAGAGTCTCACTTTGACAAACCAATCTCTTTGGAGCCCATTATGCCATCACAAGTCGTTACTCATCTAATACCAAACATTCAACAAGACATCATTATAATAACATCCACACTAGATGAAGAATCAACATTGAAGTTAGGTTTTATTCTTGAACCAACATCAGATTTAGCATCAAAAGTAGCATAAACATTAGTCTCAACATTAGATTTAGAGTCCTTTGAGTCAGACTCAACTTCATAATTGAAATACGTTTATGGTTATTACAACATCAGTTATGTATGCCTTTCAGATCAATTTGAATATATTTATGATCCTTTTATAGTTTTTTAGGATGATTACTTTAAATTAAACATAATTTCTCCTAGTATATTCTACAAGTATTATGCTTCCTCTTCCCATTCCATTACCATTCTACATGCCATTAACACCAAACAACCTAGCCATTATATTGACATTCCACCTCCCACAAGTGTTGACTGGGACTGATAGAATCACACCTTGTTAAATTGCATCCATGGTGACATATTAGTTGTATAATATTAGGGGGGACCAAGAACATATGCATACAAAAGAAGAACAGTCTCCTAGTGAAACCTTTTTAAAAGTGTTAGGGGATAATCAAAATTTAAACTCATAATCTTATAGTGAAACCTTTTTGGATGTGCTAGAATAAAATCAAAGTTAAAAGTCAAAATTATTTTGTGAAACCTTTTTTGAGGCACTCTAGGAAATAAAAACAACTTTATTGGTGAAAACCTCATCGAGGCACTCATAGCTGAGCATAATAGTTCTTTACTTCTTGATAAATACATTATCAAATATAACATTAATACAACTTCCAATATATATCATAATCAGATGGTAGCTATTACTAGGCCTAAATAAAAAAAAAATCTAGTGGTCTTATTGAGAGCATATTCAAAAGTCTTCAGCCTTATCACATCCAAAGTTACATCAAATCCAAAATTAGCAACATTATGCATGCCTAAAATCCTGATCTTCATTTGATGTATAACCATTATACATTCCATTATCATCCACCTTTACATTAAAAAATCAAACCTTTTATCCACTATTTATCCATGTTTACCATCCCTAGCTGTACTTTCCCTTGTATAGGCTATGAAGACACCTTGTCTTGACGTTTGAAGGAAACAGATTCAATGACCAACAAAGATCAAAATAACAATATTGGAGTCCAAATCTATAGTAGGTTCTTGATAGATTAGCTATTTAGATGAGGTATGGGCTAGTCAAAATCTTGTTTTTACCTACCCTACCTACCCCTTTTGACATTGGTTTTGTTGGTTCTTTTGGCATCTTTCATGAGGGGATTCTAATTTATTTTTAATAGTTTACTAATTATGTGTTTAAATGATAGTCTATGAAATTAGTGTGACAGTGGATCTGTAAAGTTATCTTTCATTTGCATTTGATAGGTTCCACTGATTATAGCTACATATGTGCAAATTAGCATCCCACCTTGTGTTACAAATTATAACAACCTATGGTCAAATTAGTAGCATAGACCTATGGTGTTTTTTCCTAATTATAACTACCTATGGGAAAATTAGGAACATTGAATTTGTAATGCATTGCCACATCACCTTTCCATTACTATTACCATTTGCTTTACCATTTTCCTAAATTTTAGAACTTGTTACTTGGTTAGATCTCACTACCTTTTGTGTGGGTAGAACTACTGTAGCTTGAGGTCCTAATGGGACTATTTAGGTGGATCTCAATTCATTTTGAGGTTAGCTTAGTCCCCCTTTTCTATATGCTCTCATTATTTTGAGAGAAACCTAAGTAAGTGATCTCACTATTTTATAAGTGATATCTTACGAATATCTAATGTGTTAAGATACCCCAAAAATTCCAAAAACATTCAAAATTTTCAAAATCTAAAAGCATTTTTCATGTCTAAACCTAATTAGTCATCCATGATCCATCATACTAGGGAAAATTTATTGTTTATTCTAATCCATTCCACTTACCATTGGGGGTGTGACCTTCCCTTTACATGTATCCTTGCTTGGGGGGACCACTTGTTTATCTTTACATTGAATATTCATGTGTATATATTGACTTGGTTCATGATAGGATACTTCCTATTGATTTTACTTTCATGTTTTTGTGTGTGTTTATTTGTTTAGTTATTTGTTGTTTATTTGCTTTCTTTTTTTACCTTGACTCAGTCTATATATGTTTATTGGGTGATTCCTTGTGTATTATTCTTGAGTTCATCCATATTCAAATGTTAACATTATCATCGTGGTTTTTATCATTGGTGCATTATTTTTAATTATTTATGGATTGGGAATCAGTACTTATGCACATTATGGATAGGTTATCATGGTGTTTTATGTCGTGATTCATATCGTCACATGCTCCATCAAAAATAAGCTCACAAAATCTTACAAGCAATGGAGTTAAAAAAATTCTCCTTGGAAACCTTGGTAAATCTTCTCACCCTCCTTGATCAAATTAACCCATTGACCATTCTTTTTGTGTTAATACTAATAAGTACAAGAATCTCTACATTAATAATTACAACTAAATCATTCACATTGATCCACATTCTTTCTTCCAATCATCTCTTTCATCACTTTGTGTATCCTTATGTGTCTGGTTGTTTGTGGCTTACTCAATCATTAGACCATCGCATCTACATTTTCACCCACTCATATTTAATATATATGATATAGTATATCCTTGAGTTATACTTACCAATCTACCTTACTAGGGCATAATAAAAAATAATTATTCATTCCAGTTTATCTTAATGATTATAACCACCTATGGGAAACTCATTATTTCAACTCATCTTCCCTACTATGGCATGTTCCTGTGCCACTAATTATAAATACCTTTGGTTAAATCAATGTCTCAATCTTTGTTACTGATTATAACCACCTTTGGTCAAATATTTACTTTTTAAATCAATGTATGCAAGCATTATCTCGATTGAATTAATCCTAACCTTGGGTTAATTTCATTCTTCTTCTTACTTATTTTTAAGGGACTATCCATCAATTATATGTGTTACCCACTCCCTTAAGGGAGAATCATTATAGGCTACCCAAACATTATTTAGAAATTAATCTTCAATCATTATCTTCTTTCATTCTTAATGACTTGTTTCATAATTTGAGAAGACGTTACTATTCGTATAGCTTGAAACATATTCACAAATAGGGATAAACTCTAGACACCTAAAATTAGCCATAATCGACCTTAGATTAGACTTTAGATCGATTCCTACCAACCATTATAAATTAATCTTAAGAATCATTAAATTTCCCAACATTACTTGTGCATCATTCATCAAAGCTCATAATCATGTTGAGACATCCCTAATTGGTGTATTATATCATACGCAATAATGACCTCTCATGAATTCATTCTTAATCACATTGTGGCATAATAATTATCAATTTGGCCTATAGACCTATGAGTGGGGCACTTGCACACTTGATTAAATATTGAAAAAGCTAAAAGTCTAACTAAAATAAATTAACAAACTAAATAAGATTAAATGCCCAGTTGAATTATCCATTTGCAATTAATGAATATCTAAGAAAAATCAAAAATTCAAAAAATTATAGCCTTTCATCATTGCCTTTATGAGTTATCAAGCTCTTTTAAAATATCCTAAAATATCTAATTTTAGATTCATGCCTAGTAATTTCAAATCATAATTACTTAACAACTATTAACTCTACTAGAGTTAGATTTGAAACACCTAAGTTTAGTTTGAACACATTCCAAGCCTAAATTCAATCTTAACTCACCTTGGGTGAGATTTAATTCCTAAGAATATAAATACAAGCCCATACCCATTCATTTATAATCTTAGATATTATAGAGTGATTATGTAGTATTTATTCCATAACACTCATGTAAGTAGTGTTACCATGCCCAAATTTTAAGCCAAGCAATCACAAACCAAGGTGCCAAAGGAGATAAGGAGCCAAGAAACCTCCATTATCAAATGATTCTTGATGCAAAATCCAATAAATCCATTCAACAAATCCATTTAGAGATGCAAATAAGGTAAAATAATTGTGTATTTTATGTTTTCGGTGTGATTTCATTTAGTTTTTGTTACTAATCTTTCCCTAGTGTCTAGGCTAGAGGTGTTAGGATTTTAGTATGTCTATTTCATTGGTTTTATGAGAATAACACAAGACTAACCTCCCCTCTATGTCAAATTCCTAGTTCATATTTTCTAGTGTTTATTTTATTTCTCAATCCCCCATTATCTCCACTTCTACTATTGTCACCTCAGTCACCATTCCCCCCACCCCTCTTAATCCTTAAAAGGTCCATTTAAATAAAAATAAAAGATCCACGGCAAGTGTCTAATTTCATGTTTCCTCTAGCCAATTAGGATTGATAATGCATTTTTCTAGTTCCACCTAGTCCACTTCTATTATTTCATTGAATAAATATTGAAAGAAGAACCTTATGTATATTATTCATCCAATTCCATATTTTGGTGGTATATATTGTTCCACAATCATTTGGATATCATTGCCAAACCCCTTGTAAGTATAGTCTTTAATGTAATCTTTAATGGATCTACTGACTGAGAATACTTCTAAGGACACTTATCTAATTGACCATAGCCAATTGGTGATTCCTTAGTGGGATACTAATTTAGAGGCCCAAACTTCTCAAAAGCCTAATTTAGTGATAACAAAACTTCCTATGGTGAGTTTTGTCTTTCATAAATCCATAGGAACTGTCTAATAGGTTAAAAAATGAAGATTAAGGATAACACTAGCAAAGATTTATTTTTTGAGGAGAGATGGGATGTTTTATCTTTATCAAAGAGAAAGAATAGGGGGCTAGGTGAGTCCCCTTATAATGAATATTTCTAGTCTTACTTTAGGACTCAAATAGAAGGTTTGATAGAAGTTCAAGAGGGGAATGAATAGGTTATGTGAGAGCTAGAGAAAGAGATTAAACATGTAATGAAACAAAAAAAATTGTTCATTTATCTTCAAATATTAAAAATGATTTTTAGAGTGTAACTCTTTAGTTATAAAATGTCTTGGATGTTATTAGTTTAATGAGAGCTGAGCTAGATCTTCATGTTATTAAGACAAGAAAATTATTCAATTATTTGAAGGAATATGAAAGTAAATTTAATTTATTGTATTATATACAACTAATAAGGCTTATATCCATTTGGATTTGATTACACCATTAGAGGTAGTTAATGCTCTCAAATTGGTGGTCATATGGGCACAAGAGGTTTGGGACTAGGTTTCACAAATAGAAGCTTTGATCCCAAATTTTTCATAACATGAGAATCTAATCTTACAAAGTATAGATGAATTTAAACTCTCTCAAGTAAGGGACTCTACAAGAAATTTAATAAATAAATCTAGTTTTGACTAATTTCTTCAGTGGGATTTTACCAATTTTAAGTAGAGGCTTCAAGTTATTACATTAAAGGAAATTGAATTAGAACTCAATTTTTTTAGGAAGAAGGTTACATAAGTAGATATTTTTTGGGTGGATTTTAGGGACACCAAATATGAACATGCATACTATTGGTCTCAACAAGTGACTCATCCTCTAAAGATTCTCATTAAGTTAAACATTCTAAGAAAATCACCTAGAGATCAAACCTAGTAGGATAGAGTCCCTTTGTTTTTAGGATCTACTGGATATCCAAGTGCCAATATTTCATCAAAAAAAATAGAATGGGTAGGCATATAAACTATTCTACCAGAGGATCACACTTAATTTTTACTTCACTTATGTCATTATTTCACAAACTAGTTCAGACTATAAAACATATGTATAAAAGGGGGGGATAAAAAATTAGAAGCAATGCCATACATAAAACAAAATGGAGAGTCAGGGTAGAGTGGAAAAAGAATTGGTGTTTGAATAATAAAATTTATTAATACTACAAACACATGAAATCATCATTTAGTTGCATCAAATCACTTTTACACTAGTTTAGCTAATTCAAAAACCAAAGTGAAAAAATAAGCAAGATTTTAAGCTAATTAACATGTATTTGGTAAGCAATCAATTACACACATTATCCAATAATGACTTCAAACTTAAATATATGAGGAGAATGAAATTAATCAAACTAGTAAAAGCTCAATTAGGTCACATTTCATTAATATTATAAGTCAATAATAATGTTTACAACATCAAATAGAATTTACATTCAAACAATGGAAGTTAAATAATGTATAGATAGATTCACAATTGAAGGTGTATTATTGGCATCATTTAGATAGTCTTAGTACACAATCTATCAAACTTTTCTACAAATGAACCATTAGGCTTAAATAGACCAATTTAAGGTCAAGGTTAATAATTACATTCAGCTTTAGGTAGTTATAAAAATTAGATTTGAAACTATAATTCTAAGGCTTTCCTTCATTACAAATCTAATCAAATTAGCTTGTCATTACTTCAATTAGTTTAGACATGAAATTTTCCTTCTTCTAAAATCAATTTGTAGTTTAATGTATTATTAGGATCTTGTCTCCGTGAAGCTCTACATTATCATTTGATTAATCCCAATGCCAATGTATTTCTCTCTCTGCCACTTCACTTCTCAAAAAAATTACCATCTTCTTGAATGGATTGAATAATTATTATAAAAATGCTTTTAGTAACCTCTTGCCTTGGACTTTGAAGCATCTCTAGATTAGTGTCTATTTACTTGTCATAAGGAATTAGTTGGGATTGCATCAGGATAACCAAATGCCCATGTTTATGTTTAATTGATTACTAAACCTCTTTAAGGTTGGGTTTATATTTTATGCTATTTTCATAATCCCACTACAAACACCATGATAATTATTCTCATCTTATTCATGATTCAATTGATCTCTGATTTGATTTTAGAAATCAAATTGAATGTATAGTCTATTATGGGCCTTCAATAGTTTTGATAGTTAGATTGGCCTTCAATTTTATGCTCATTCCTTGATTATTACACAATGAGCATGTATTTTGATCTAATAGGGTCATTTACACATGGCTTCTCCTTTATTTTCCTTTGCCATGAAATTGGCTTTCATTCTATGGGTCCTATTTTTCCACTTGGAAACTTGTTATAATCCATAATATTTATATCTACCATTTGATTTTGTCCACATGGCCTCTCTTTTCTCTTCCTAGACTCTAGTAAACTGAGAGAATTATAACTCTAAAAATAAGGCTGATATCTCCACATGATGCTCCTTGATTGGTTCATGCCCTCTAGAAAATTATGATGCTTTTTACACATGGATGTTTCTCACTCTCATGATGCTTAGTTTGGGCCTCTACACTATGATAACTATTTCAACCATGAGATAGTGAGATCCTTTTACACAATGCAATCCTACTCACCTAGAACTCGGTTAGGCTTCAAAGTTGCATGAACCACCCAAGGATAGAAGAGTAGTGGGATTGTGCCATATGGCATCATCTTGATCACCTACTTCTTTGGGGCTCTAACATCTTTTTTAGGTTACATAGAAACATTTGGGAGAGTTTGGTATTAAGATTATTCCACTTGGTGTCATCTTTCTCACCCACTTTCTTAGAGGTTTTGTGTTATGTATGAACATCCCTAGGATAGCGGGACATCATATTACTAACCCACTAGCTCATATGCTTTGCATTGGTATGGACATTTTTAGGATAGTAGAGTAACAATATTTCATTTCATGTCATCATCTCTCTCTTCTACTATCCTAGAGCTTTATTGACATGGAGACCTACCTAGAAAACTCTTAAAATTTGACTAAAGAATTTGAAGTAGCATAAAAGTGTCGTGTGGTTATGGGAAACTTTTGTGAAATTAGCTAAGTTTTGAAAGTCTTATTTGGATGCCGTAGAGTTTTTTGGACCACTAGGTGAATGACATATGGTGCTAGGGGATTATTTAGGTTCCTTTCTTTCAAAAAAAAATCTAAAAACCCAATATTTACAAGCCTCATCTTCATGACTTTGCCTTGTACTGTCCAATCTTTTGAAATTTTTATCGTCACATCTTTTGTTCGAAACCTATGTAAAAGCTTCCCTCACATATAACTTTAGATGTAATTCATGACATTTTTTTAAGATAAAAGACTTTAATAATTATTGATAATCATCAAAACTTTTTTTAGAACAAAATTTCTGACTAAGTTTCTTACACTATTTATGATGACCTATAGGCACAACATACAAAGGCATAGTTAGTGACTCGGTTTAAAACCCAATGGATAAATTATTCAAATAAATATATATAAGTTTTTTGAAATGAAACAAAAGGGTCATGAAAAATTAGAGACATAAAGTATTTAAAAAGAAACTTTCATCCAATTTAATGAAAGCATCTAAGGCAAATGATGAGGCCAAGGAAACTCATAACTAGTTTAGATCAAATTAAAAATAGGAATGGATTTAATTACTTTGGAAAATGAGTAATAAAACTCTAAAATAGTTAGATAATTTGTATAGACCTAAGGTGAAATAATCTAAAGGGATGATATAAAATGTGTTTTAGATCACAAGCAGATAAATATACTAAGGACTTAGTAAATTGATGCAAATTCAAGTGTTGAAACTAATTCACTACTAGATAAAAGCTTGGACCGAATTGAAGAAATACAAAAACATTAAAGTAAATTCATTAAGTCACTTATAACTATAATCTAGCATATTTCCAATAAGGATGATTTAAGTAAGTAACCATAATTAAATATATAAAGGTATAAGACCAGACTCCAAAGCAAAAGAGGGTCCTTATTTTTAGTTTGAAAAATGGGGTGTCTTAAATCCCAACAAATAGTGGCCTCTGTAGAGAGAGTGTTACTAACCAATCAAAACTTAGAACATGAATATTAAAACATGAGATAGGGATATAAACCAAAGATAATTATAAATACAAAATCAACACATGAAAGTGCTAAAACCTACCTCAACATGAGACATACTAAGTTGATCTTTTGTCCATACCTCTAGTGTGTGTGTATAGTGATTATTCAATTATTTCCATTTTTTGAATCCAAATGGAATACATAATATATTTATGAGAAATATGATTTTATGAGAAGGTAATTAAGGTTAATTGGCTTGGAGGGTAAGTGGCATGAGCATTTTTATACTTCTAGTCAGGCGTACATAACCCTAATGGAGTTATTTTTGACTCCTTCTAAAGCCTTGATCCACTACAACCAGGCAAATGAAATCCATAATATATTTATGAGAAATATGATTTTATGAGAAGGTAATTAAGGTTAATTGGCTTGGATGGGAAGTAGCATGAGCATTTTTCTACTTCTAGTCAGGCATGCATAGCCCTAATGGAGTTATTTTTGACTCCTTCTAAAGCCTTTATCCACTACAGCCCGGCTAGAAATTATGTGGTGGAGTTGCCTAGATAACCCTTATATGTGAAGAGCTTTAGGTTTTAGCCTCTATATTCATTTTTTTATTAATTTTTTAGAGTATCTCAATTAAGGGTTCAATAACTAAACCATGGATCAAATGATGATCTCATAAAACTCACGACTACTCAACAAACCTAAATGAATTCATTGTCTTCATTTTTATTTAAGATGTGATTTTAATTGTAGTTGGAAGATTTGAAATAGAATAATACATATTTTTATTCATCACCATGCTCTGTTAAGGATTGTGGACTTTCATAATTTCAATAATGCATCAAGAATAGATCTATTTTATACTTCTACCAAGTCTTCTTATCAATAGTCTAGACTCATCATGTTAGGACATCACTCTTAGTCATCAATCACCAATTATAAGAATTAAACACCCTTATTTTTTAATATATACAAATGTATATCCCATCTTAATAGGTTTTTTCCTTCTTCATACATTTTTAGACTGGCCACCTACATGAAATGGGATTTAATCAATTGAAAATCACATACAAAATTATTGCATAATACATTAGTTAACAAGTCTTACCAATGATTTGAGATAATACATGAAAGGGGTTACTAATCATAGGATTATTTATAAGAACACTAATGTTAGAAGCACATATTCTATAAGTTACATGATTGATTTTCATTAAAGCATGAGAGGTTGAGACATCTACACCTAACACAAAAATGAAACAAAAACATGGGTAATGAGCCTAATGAAGAAACAAACCAGAATGACACAAGTGAAAACTAAAAAGAAGGCTATAAAATAAGACCAAAACAAATCAAACACACAACCAATGCATCACATAAAAGGAACATATATACAACCTAAACTATAGAAATCAAGGAAATTATATATACTTATTTACAAATACTTGAATGCTTAATCACTAAAAGGTGATGTCTAAATGGGAAGCCATGAAGTAATGCTTTAGGTATTTCCTATTCATAAGGAGTGGCAACTCATTTCTTTAAATATTTTTAAACCTGAATGCATTATCTCCAAGTAGTTTGGAGATATGAAATGGACCAATACACAATGGGCTAAATTTGGTATGTTGACCCCTCTTCTCATGTTCATTTTTCCATAGTAGTACCAAGTCTACTAACCTCAATATATTCACTTTGGATGATCGATCAAACTATCTCTTAACTATTATTTTATACCTACTAAAGTTTTATAGATCTTCATCTCTTCTATCTTCCATTTGAATGGCCTCTAATAATTGGGCCTAAGTTATCTCATTGGGATTGAGATAGTCTATGCTAAATTGATGAGTGGGTTTCTTGATTTTCATAGGGAATATAGGATTCATGTCATAGAACACTAATAATGTTAAACTCCTCAAACTTTTCTTCTATTAGGTCATATCTGCCCTTAAAGCATACTTTAGCAAGGCATTCCAACTGCATGGATTTTTTCTTTATATTCAATAAAATTATAAGTAGTGTATTCCACAATACCATTGCCTTGGTGATATCCATTTAAATAAAACTTAAGAATAATTTAGTTTGTATATTCCTATTTGGTCAACTCGATAGAGTGAAATGAAGGCCCATTGTCACATACCAATGTCAAAGGTGTCCCAAAGTGATTCAAAATGTCTTATTTTAAGAATGATATGACCTCATAAATAGTTTTATTCCTTGTGTCCTTGTATTTTTCCCACCACATGTAGTAGTCTTTAGCGGTGATAATGAAATGGTGTCCTACCAAATATTTGGGATTTATCACACCAATGAAGTCCAATCCCCACTGGGAAAATAGATTCTCTTTAATGATGGGTTCTAGTGTCATGGTAGGTTGGACATATATCTTTTAAAAATTTTGATACTTGTGGCATGTGCATACATTATCATGATCTTCTTTGAATATAATGGGATAATATTACCCTACTTTAAGGATATTGTGTGCAGTAACATTGCCTGAGGGATGGCCACTTCCCAACTTCTCATGAAATGCAATCATAACTTCTTTCATTTTTTATTCATCTAAAAAATAGATATAAATCCCCTCATAATTATTCCTATACATAATTCCTTTCTTCAACATGAAATGGGAAACCTCCAACCTTAGATCTCTTTATTGTGTTTTTTCAAAGTGGCATCTCATAGATCAAGTAGTGTATGATTGGATCATACCATAGACTAGGTTGAATCTCTTGCTCATTCACATTTACCACATTAATGCTTGTATCAACCTTAGTCATAAATTTTAAAATCTTTTGGCCATACACTATCTTTTCTAGCTTCACCTCTACATTGTGTTCTTTAACTTGGCAACCCAACATTTTCTCCTTTCACCAAGCTTGTTCTACCCCAACATCTATTTGACTACAAGGTCAAGAATAATGACATAGACTTTATTTCATAAAATTTAATGATGAAACTTATTAATCTCTTTCACCAATGCATAAGCTTATTGTCTAATGTCAGATATCTTAGCCTAGCCTCCTTCAATTAAATGGTCATGAAAGAAATCAAATGATCTCCCTCATCAAATTCCTACATCAATACTACTACAATAGTGTGATTTGAGTAAAAAAGTAAAGGTATAATTCCTTTGCATATTCAAGGATAGATAACACAAGATGTTGCATTAATGCATATTTAATCTCATGAAATTCTTTATTATTAGTAGCATTCTAATCCAATTGAACATCATGTTTCAACATAAAATTTAGAGGCTTAGTTATATCTAAAAATCCTAAAATGAATTTATGTACAAACATTATTTTCTTGAATAAATACTTCAATTCCTTTTTAATATTAGGTAGTTATAACTTAGCAATCGAATTAGTGCAGTCGGGGTCAATATACATACCTCTCTTCATGATCACATGGTCTAGTAACTTACCCTCTATAGTGAAGAACATAGACTTATTTGGGTTAAGATATATACCATAGCATCTACATCATTCAAATATCTTTTATAGATGACTGAAATTTTTAGACCTACAACTAAAAAATATGGTCAAGTCATCCATGTAAACTATGATACACTTTCTAATCAAACCTTTAAATGCAGTGTCCATTGATCACTAGAAATTAGCCCCTATGTTGAGTATCCCAATGGCATCTTTTTGTAAGCAAACATACCCCATGTGGTGGTGAAGGTATGTTTTATGTGGTCAACTCCATCAACTAAAATCTAATTATAGCCTAAGAATTCATCCAAGAAGGACATCATCTCAGAGCCACTCACTTGCTAAATGACTTTGTCCAAGAATGGTAGAGGGCGATTGTCTTTGTTAAAACCTTTATTGAGGATATTAAATTCCTTAAATTCTACACACAATCATATTTCCCCATTCTTCTTCCTTGAAGGCACTAAATTAGCTACCTAGGTTGAGTGTCTTACTAGAAAATTGATCACTATTAATAGCATTTTTTTCACTTCTCTAATAATGAGATGTTTTTAGGATGGGGTTGACTAGTATTTTCCTTAATCTAAATAGATTTTGATCAGGATTAAATGGGATAATATGGGTCATTATGTTAGTATCAAAGTTTTTGAGATCATTATAGGTCCATGTAATATGCCTTGGTAATGATCAAACATCTTCCTAAACTTCTACATTTCTTCACTAGTGCATTGGGGCCCTACCATTATGTTTTTATCTTGTCTATAGTCCCTATATTAAGAAAAAAAATTGGTTGGGTAGGCTATGTTTTTCACTCCAATATTCTCTTTACCACAATATTCCCATGAAATTGAGAACTCCTTGAAAAGTGGAAGGTGGAGACAACTAAGAGCTTTCTTCCTCCATTTTAGGACTAATCTAGGATCAACCCAGGGAATAGTTGTGGGTATTGGACATCACAAATTGAGTCTACATGAATAATGTCCAAGAGATGTAATATTACCACCATAATTTTAATACTCTATGCTTCACATATTTTAAATTCAACTATGAATAATTTGAATGTTGGACCTATTATTTCTAAACATAAGGGGAATGGGGAATTTTAGAACCAATACATAAACATCAAAAGAGAGGGAAGGGTAAGGTATAAAAGGATGTCTCCAAGTATAAAATGAGATCAATACAATGGTCATTAAACTAAGTGACTCTAACAAAATAATACCAATTTAGATCGAGTTTCACTAAAGTTCTATCTTCAAGAACATACAATGGGTAATTCATACCAAAGATTAGTACCAGAGGTTTATTTTTGAAAACACATAAACCCCATATGAAAATTTATAGCTAAGTGCTTAAACTATCATCACTTACTGAAAGAGATGAAGGAATTCACACAAAGAGTATAACATCTAAGCACATCATAATTATAGCTTACATAAAGTGATAAAGTGTTAATCTAATTAACATGGCATTGTTGATCATTTAAACATGAAGATGAAATAAAATTGAACACAAAAGAGGCCATTTTGAATAAATATAAATTATATTCATTAAAAGGTGAAAAAATTCTAAAATAATCAATCTAGGTTGTTATTATAGTTTAGTGTGTAGAGGGAAATATAGGTGAAATCCTAATGATAATCCAACAACACTTTTGATCAATTTTTGGTTCACCCATAAATATAATACATATCTTATAAGTAGATGAGGATTGGGGTTCACCTCCAAAAATCATGAGGATCCCATCCTAGGCCATGATGGCCACTCATTGCAATTACAACCATATTTCAAAATTAAAACCAAAATAAATCCCAACAAACCCACAACATAATGTGGGGACCAATTTTAAACATATAGAGGTGGCTAAGAGGGGATGGATCCCAACTAATTTAAATTAGCACTCATAAATTCCATCATAGCTACCATAAGGTTGAACTCCTTGTCTAGCTTAGATAAGTTCATTGGAGGCTCCCCAAAGATCACCTCTACCTAAGATACCAGTCTCCAAGATATTTATAAAGCTTCTTCCATCAAGGCCTAGATTCCTTAGACATGTTTGATGCTTGAAATGGAATAAGCTGATATTTCTAGAACTACCTAGGCTCCTTCATGGTTCACTTTGACCACTTTATCCCTCATAACCTAGTCAAATTAACCCAAGTGGACTCTAAATTTTATTTGGTTGAGTAGAGTTCCATCCATCTATTGGTCCTCTCATTAATAGTTGACACCTAAACATGATTTGTACTCCATGTCATTCCCAAATAATGAGTGATGTGTCACCTAGGGACACATGGAACACCCTAATTGGTCTTATTTAACCAATCATACTTCATTTTAAGCTTATTAAGTCCCAATTTTTAACTAGTTCATATTCACACTAGGTGATGTAGTAGCCTCCCATTGGGTTGAGCTCTCCTATAGTCTGACATCTATGATAGGTCTAAATGAATAACTTTTATGACTCTAGACTATTTAGTAAATCCATGTTGGTTCAGCCTCTCCTAGTATTTGACATCTCTAACAGGTCTAGGAGACTAGTATTTCTAACTCTCAATGATGTGGAAAGTTCCCATTGGGTCAGGATCTCTTAGGTTCTAACATTTATGATAGGTCTAGGGGAATGGCCTTATAAATATGGATGATGTGGTGAGTTCCCATTGGGTTAGGCTCTCTCAGGCTTTGACATATATGATATTTTTGAGGGATTGGCCTTTTTGAATCTAGATTGTGATGAGTTCCCCTTAGGTCAGGATCTTTTAGGATATGACATCTTTTATAGTTATGGGAGACTATCCCTTATAACTCTAGATGGTGTGGTGAGTTACCATTGGGTTAGAATCTCCCAAGCTCTAATAATTCTAATAGGTCTAGGGAACTTACCTTTCTAACTCCAAATGACACCATGAGTTTCTATTGGAATAGTCTCTTTCAGGCTCTGACATTTCTAACACATATGGGGGATTGGGATTTATGACTCCAAATGATGTGATGAGTTATTATTGGGTTGGGATCTATGATATTTAAAAAATAATGAGGTAAGAAAGACAAAAAGAGAATGATTTCATTAAATCTTACTTATCAGACACAGAGAACTTAATTTACCACAAAAGATACTGAGTTGATTACTCCATGGAGGAAACTAGACTTTGGTAACATCTCTTTGTGAAAACCAACCTACAATGTTAGTGTTGTGATATGCTAAAATCAAATAAACACTACTTAGTTTTTTTTAGGAAAGTTAAAAAATTTTGTTACTACTTAAATAAAATCAAGGTGATGTATATTTTGAAGTTTTGAGTAGGCATCATCAATGAGAACAAAAGGGAGAACTTTGAAGATCTAGTTCATGAAATTTTTAGAGGGGTCCCCCATTTCAAGGAAAAATGGGGTGTGTTTTCCATAACAAGTGGTGACTTCCATGGGGAAAGTGATGAAAATAACTTAGAACTTGACCAATTTTTTCTTCTTTACTTGCTCATCACAAAGATTATATAGGGGGTCTTTTATCATCCACATAAAAAGAGAGGCACAAAATTCTTATAATAATAAGTAGCATACTGAGATTCCACTTATATATGGCCATCAGTGTGTGTGATGAGTGATTTCCATTTTGATTCATTCTTACATTACCTTTAAATAATTAAAGTTGGACTAGTTATCAAACTTCCTTCAAGGCATTGTTGGTTTCATGGCTTGGGGTTGATTGATTAGGGAACTACTCTACTCCTAGATGGTTATCTATAGCCCTGATAGAGATGCCTCTATCCCCCTTCATGGCCTTATTCCACTATCATCCATGTCAAAAATCCTACGATGAATATTTCTTGTATATATATTTTAAGGTATACTCAAAATTTAGATTCTGCATGCTTTCATTATTCTTTTCCAATTTTTTTGAGAAGAGATCATTAGTTATTTAATATTATCCATTGAGGGTTAAGAACCAAGCCAAGGGTGAATAGATAGGGGAAGCTCTGAATAACTATCCAATCCTTAATTATCTTGAATAATCTAATATCTTATGGAGTTATTATTTTAAGTGTATCTTAGTGTCCATATTGGGTGTAGGCTATTCTAAAATCCACCTGCTTCTTCTAAATTCATTGTCTTGTTAATTTTCAATAAGGATTTGTCCTAGGCCTCCATGAGTTTAGAATTCACTTTATCATCTAGTCTCATGAATTGCTACATGAAATTATACATAGGAACTTTGAGAGTGATCAACATGATTGGCTCCAATTTATAGATGAGAAGGAAAGGAGATATTTTGAGGGCTTGTTTATACTTGGTGCAATCTACCCATAAGGAAAATATTAGTAGTAAGTGCCATTCCTAGGGATTCTCTCTAGCTGACTTCTTGATGGAATTGATCAATTTTTTATTGGTGGATTCTACCAATCTATTCCCCTATAGGTAGTGATTGGAGGATAACTTAAGTGTTATCATGTTATCATAGGTGCACTCTATGAACTCCATATATTGAAATGTGGGGCCATTATCACATACTAAAGAAATGGAAACCCAAAAATGGGTAATCATGGTAGTCTCCAAGAACTTGATAAATTTGGTATCAACATTCCTTTTGGTCATAATTGGATTAGACCATTTGGTGTAGTAATTCATGCTAGAGAGGAAAATTTTATGACCAGATAATGAATTGGGGTTAATCACCCCCACTATGTGAATGGTATAGACTCTACAATAGGTTTTAGTGGCATTATGGCATGCATTTCCATTTTAGAAACAAAAATTCATTGGTGACATAAAAAAACATGAGTGTGTACAACTCTAGATAGTGTGGGACAATAGTACCCTTCTCAAAGAACCTTGTGAGCTATGGCATTTGTTGTGGGATGGTTGGCTCATAGTTTTTCATGAAAACTAGCCATTATGTCCTTGGATTTTTCTTCTTATACACACTAGAGGTAAACACCCTCATGGTTTCTTATAAAGATAAATCCTTTATTCATAATATAATGTTCATCTTTCAACTAGATGGATCTTCTCTATGTATGGTTGAGTCTCGAGGGTGCTTTTTCATAAATTAAAAAGTTCATAACTAGGGTGTACTAGTTTGAGTTTTTCACCCTTTATTATTTTACTTGGTAGATTATGATTTTTGGTTTTATCTCTATGATTAGTTGGGTGAGGTCTTATCCCCTGACTAGCTTATTTGGATTGATTTTTAAATCATACTCTTGTAGTTTCATCATCCATCAACCTCTCCTATCTCCTAGTTCAATCTATACTAGCATTTGTTTTATAGCTAGGTCTAAGACAATGACATGCACTCTATTATGGAGGATGCAATGCCTAAATTTATTTACTACCTTGACTAGGGCATAAGCATTTTTATCCAATGTAGAATACTAGATTTTAGCATCTTTAAGATTAGTGCTCATGTAATCCATTGGGTGTTATTCTCTTTCTAACCTCTAGGTAAGGTAGGTGACAATGGTATGCTTTAAAGCAAAAGGGTAAAAATATAAGTCCAACATATAGTTTGGGATGATAAGTAATAGATCATGCATGATAGAATATTTGATATCTTGCAAATATTTCTTTGATTTTTCTTGACACTTCACTTTAATGTCCTATTTTAACACTGCATTCAAGGGATTCATTATCTCAATAAATATAGAAATAAAATTATGTACAAAGTTGATCTTTACAAATAAATATTTTAATTATTTTTTACTATTACGTAAATATAATTTAGAAATTATATCCTCCCTTTTGGTTTCGATAGAAATACCTTCATTCATGACAATGTGGTTGATAAGCTTACCTTTACAGACACCAAACACACTTTTCTTTGGGTTTAAAGATATGTCATACCTTCTACATCTTTTAAATACTCTCTCTAGCCAATGCACATGATCTAACCTATATTTAGATAACATAATTAGATAATTCATATATAATTATGCACTTACCTATCAGTCTCTCAAGTTCGAAGTCCATTTCCATTTGAAAGGTTGCATTGAGGTTGATTAGCCAAAAAGACATATATTTGTAGGAAAATGTACCCCACTTAGAGGTGAAAATGGTCTTAGTTATATCTCCCAATTGATTAGGACTTGGTTATATCCTAAGAAACCATCCATGAATGACATCATTTAGGACCTACAAACCATTTAGATTACCTCATCTAGTGAGGGAAATAGGTAATTGTCTTTATCTAAGGCTTGATTTAAATTCTAAAAGTCCACATAAAGACAAATTTCACCATTCTTGTTCCACACTAAGACCAAGTTAGCCACCTAGGTAGAGTATAAGATTGAGAAAATTATCCCTGTAGAGAGTAATTTATGAACCTCTTTGTTAATCAAGGGCTCTATGATTGGTTTAACTGACCTCTACCTTTATCTGAAGGGTCTTTGGTTAAATTTTAAGGGTATGGTGTGAGTAATTACTCTTGGTTCAAAGACCTTAAGTTCTTTATCAGCCTAGGTAATTAAATCCCTATACCTTATCAATAATTTTTATAACTATTCCAACTCATGGTCTGTCTAATCTAAACCCATGTTAATTGTCTAAAAATTCTTCATTGAGATAATATTGATGAGTCAACACTTTTGGTTTTCAAACTTAGACCTTTTATCTTGAAAGGTTGGGTCTAATGCATCAAATGTTTTTTCATTAAAAACATCCCCTTCAAAATCCTATTCCTATGAATTTTCAAGATCTCATCCTTATCCAACTCAATCCCTCAGTTATCTCTATCCTTTTCATCTCTGAATTGGGCCTCAAATATCTCCTAATTTTTTGGAAACTAGATAATTTCTTGGTCATCATCAAAGACATAGAATTTGGTCATAATATATGAGATATAAGGATATGGAGTGATTTCCATATAGAAATATTTAAGTTCATTGTTATCTAGAGGGGTTAATTTTGCCATAA
This sequence comes from Torreya grandis, assembly GCA_037957365.1. NCBI lineage: Eukaryota > Viridiplantae > Streptophyta > Pinopsida > Cupressales > Taxaceae > Torreya > Torreya grandis. The sequence goes on from JARHVA010000179.1 coordinate 1,905,807, forward strand.
CCAAAGATAGAGAGTCTACTACCTTATTTTCATCCTAGGGAATAGGGATGATATTGAATGCATCAAAAAATTTAATCAAGTCCCAAGTTCTATGTTTATACCTTTTAAGGTATGATAGTTTGCATTTAAACTAAGTTTTGATCTGGTTGACCACCAATTTAGATTCTCTAAATACTTTTAGTTCATTTGCCTCATGTCTCAATGCAACTTACAATCCTAGGATTAGAGCTTCATATTCTACCAAGTTATTTGTATAAAGGAATTGTACCCTATAAGACACTTGATGTTTCCTCCCTAAAGGATATATAAGAAGCACACTAGATTCACTGGTTTTTTAGAGTGATCTTTGTCTACATAATGAGACCACAGGCCAAGTAGACTTGGGTTGTGATTGGTCTAGCCTTTGGAAGACTTAGTGCTTAGTGTGTAGATGCCTAGGTTCGAGGAAGCAAGGTTTATCTTCTCATTAATAGAATTATATCTAGTAATCATGTATTTCATGTATGGTTTCCTTTCCACTCATGTTTGATTTTCTAATCCGCTCCATAGAAACCACATATGTGAGTAATCTATGGTCATATATCCATTTAGGGCCTTGGATTAATCTATATTGAGGAGCATACCATAGGCTTCTGGGATGTCAACCACTTGAATGTCTATACAGTGTTAAATCCTAGGTTCAAATTTCAATTAGATGTGGACATTTCAAAACTTTCCTATCAATTTCACATCTAATTTATCCAATTGGACCATTATTTTATCTAATTTTATGGGGGATAGCCTAATTTTATTACATACACCTACTAACATCACATTGGTTGAGGATCCAAAATCTACCAAGCAGTTATGTAGGCTCTTTCCAAATAACCAAATTATCAAAAGGAATGGGTAACCTCCATCTTATTCTTATGGATAATCACATTGTTGTGTGTTGCTCTCAGTTTTAGATGGACCTATGGGGTTGGATTTTGAGTCAAATATTTTTATAAAAGGTTATGTTGCTCTCTAATTTGGGTAAGTTTGTGAAGGGTAATATTAGTCTTGATTTTATATATGTCTTCTACTAAGTTTCAACCCCTTTTGCTTTAGATTAGTGGGGTATCTATAGGTCTATTAGGCTCTTGAGGTCTTGGAGGTAGAGGATAATTCCTAGTATTTTGGTCTTGTGGGGTTGCACCATTATTTTAGGGGGGTCAAGGTAGTAAGGGGACATTATTTTTGCCTACTCCTAAGGGTGTAATTAATCCTTTAGAATTGATGGAATGCATATACCTCACTAATACCTTCCACCAGATCATTTACTTCTTAGATAGGTAAATATATGATTTCCAATATCATGACAACACTGGGGGATTTACCTGATTTGGAGGATTCTTGATGATTGGGAACTACCTCATATTCTTCTATTTCCTGTGGAATATTTTAAAAGTAGAAGTGAACTTTGTGCTGTCTAGCTTTCCATGTGATGTAGTGTTTTGCACTTGGAACTAATTAGGTAAGGTTATATTGAAGATATTAATCTAAGGGAACCTATTGGGTAAATTTTCTATGGGGTTATGATGGGAAGTTGTAGCTCCTATTTGGCCTTTAATATCCAAAATTCTTGTTGGATATTTATGGGTTAGAGTTGATAACTTATCTCTATAGACCTAGGAAGTCATTACTGACTTTTTGTACCATTCAATTAATGGCATCTATTTCATTTTTAGTAGACTCTTGAAAAGTGGTGTAGGTGTTTTTATCCATAAATAACATCACTTGATGTTTATTCTAGGAAATTACATCTTGAACCCACCTTATGTGTAGGAATCCTAGTGGTTGGTTTGAAGTGGGATGACCCATCGGGAGCTAATGCATTATAGGGAGTGGCTGGGGCATAGGTACATTTTGGTTAACATTAGGTAATAAGTTCAATTCAAGCATTTTTAGTGACATGCTAGGAATAGGGTTCATGGTGTACCCCTAAGGTTTTAGTTTCCTATCCACTTTGATGGCCCCTAGATATGTTAAGGATAGGTCTACTATAGTTGTGTCTCTTTTTAGGAACATAATCATCCAAGGATATAGAACATTCTTATACATTTCAAGTGCTAGTTGGGGATTGTGTTGGTAAAGCATGGTTACTTGGCTACACATATTTTGAAACCTATCATTGATATTTATAATGGGCTCATTGGGCTCCCTCTTGATACAATCAAACTAATGGTACAAGAAGTTAGGGTCTATTAATTAGCCAAATTAGGCAAGGAAAGGAGAACTAAAGTTGTCTCAACTCAGTAAATAGTCTTCAAGAAGGTTTAGGAACCAATCATAGGTAGAGTCTATTAGAGTAAAATGGAATAGTCTTCATGTGACATCCTTATGTTATACATTCAAGAGTCTTAGGGTAGACTTATAGAAGGTTCTGTGATCCTCCATTGTTCATCCTACACCAAGGGTGAAACAATAAGTATACCGCTTAGGGTTCTTGGATTGATCATAGATGACTCTTGGGACATTAATGGATGAACCAACTAACTAGGCCATCTTGGGCTAGGCATTTGGGATAGGATGTAAAGAGGAAATGATAAGAATCATTATAGGTATGGGTTGGTTAGACCTAGGTTTTCTATAGAAAAGTAGGGGGAAATAATCAATATACCTCAATGTGACCTAGCTCTGGTAATAGGTGAACTAATCTCTAGGCTGCTGCACAATCAAATAATAGTTAGAACATTATTACTATCAAACCTAACTCAACTTCTTTATAAAATGATTTGAAATTAAAACTACCATGAAAAGGCCCTCCTAGTTTCAATTGTTTTTCACTCTAATCTATTTATTATCACAAGATGCCCATGAGATTAGGCATTCCTTGAAAAGGGGAAGGTGGAGATAACTACGTATTTTCATCCTCTATTTTAAAAATGATCTGGGATCATCCCAAGGCATGATTATGGGTATTGCACTTAAAAAATGGAGTTTGTGTGAATAGTTTCCAAGAGATGTACTATTACCACTAGAATTTCAATACTCTATGCTTCACATAGTTTAAATTGAGTTATAAATACTTTGAATGTTGGGCTTATTATTTATAAACATAAGGGGAATGGGGAATTTTAAAACCACTAAATAAACATCAAAAGAGAGGTAAGGGTAAGGCATAAAAGGATGTCTCCAAGTCTAAAATGAGATCAATACAATGGTCATTGAACTAAGTGACTCTACCATAGTTATACCACTGTAGACCGAGTTTCACTAAAGTTATACCTCCAAGAACATACAATGAGAAGAGTCTGAGGGAAATAAGAGTATGCCTTCAATTAGAATTCCTACCAAATATTAGTATTATATGTTTATTTTCAAAAAAACATAAACCCCATATGAAAATTTGTAGCTATGCACATAAACTATCATCACTTACCAAAAGAGAAATGAAAGAACTCACAAAAAGAGTATAATAGCTAAGTACATAATAATAAAAGCATATATAAAGTGATAAAGTGTTAATCTAGTTAGCATAACACTCTTGATCATTTAAACATGAAGATGAAAGAAAAATGAACATAGAAGATAACCTTTTGCATAAATAGAAATTGTATTCTTTAAAAGGTGAAAAACTACTACAATAATTGATGAGGAGAAATCCTATTAATAATATAATAGTATTTTAAAATAATTTTTGGTTGACCCTAAATTATAATATGGATATTCTATAAATAGATGAGGATTGGGGCTCACCTCCAAAAAGCATGAGGATCCCATCATGGGCCATGATGGCCACTCATTGTATTTATAACCATATTTCAAAATTTGAACCAAAATAAATCCCAATAAACCTAAAATAAATTTATAGGGGCCACTTCTAAACACACAAATGTGGCTAAGAGGTGTCATCTCCCAATTGCTTTGACCAGGCACTCCCAAATTCTAGCATGGCTTCAATGAGGTTGAACTCCTTGTCCATCTTGGCTAAGTTCATTAGATGCTCTCTGAAGATGACCTTTACCTGAGTGACCAATTTTTGGGAGATATATAAAGCTACTTCCATCTCAGCCTAAACTCTTGAGACTTGGTTGATGTTTGTAATAGACTGAGTTGACAGGTTCAACACCACTCAAGATCCTTTTTAATTCACTTTTTCCACTTTCTCCCTCATAACCTAGTCAAATTGACCCAAGTGGACTCTTAATTACCCTTAGTCAAGTATATTTCCATCCATATATTGGTCCTCCCATTAATAATCAAAACCTAGGCATGATCTATACTCCATGTCATTCCCATAGACTAGGTGGCGTGTCACCTAGGGAAACATGGTATACCCCAATTGGTTTTCATTAACCACTTGTACTTCATTCTAAGCTTATCAAGTCCTAAGTGGAAACTAGTTCATATTCACATTAGGGGACATGGTATCCTCTCATTGATTCAAGATCTCCCAAGCTTTGATATCTTTGACAAGTCCAGAGGACCAACATTTCTACCTGTGGATGATGTAGAAACTCCCCATTGGGTTGGGTTATCCTAGGCTCTAATATCTTTAATAGGTATAGGGGACTGACCTTTTTGACTCCCAATGACATGGTAGGTTCCCATTGGGCCAAGATCTCTTAGGATATAACATTTTCAATAGGTTTGTGGGACTGGCCTTTCTAACACCATATGATGTAGAAAGTTCCCATTGGGTCAGGCTCTCCCAAGCTCTGACATTTTTTAAAGGTCTGAGGAACTATCTTTTCTGACTCTAGATGATGTAATGAGTTCTCATTGGGTTGGGCTCTACAATACTCATAAAATGAAGAAGTAAGAAATACAAAAATAAAATTATTCATTAAATATTACTTTTCAAACATAAAGAACTTAATTTTATATAGAGGATAAAGATTTTTTTCCTTTGGGGAAGGAACTAGACTCTAGGAACATCTCTTTGTGAAAACCAACCTAAAACGTTAGTACCATGATATGATAAATCAAACAAAAACTACTTAGTAATTTTTAATAAATTTAAAAAAAAATATTACTAATTAAATAAAATCAAGGTGATGTATATTTTGAAGTTTTGAGTAGGCATTGCTGACGAGAACAAAAGGGAGAACTCTAAAGCTCTAATTCATGAAATTTTTGGAAGGGTCCCCCATTTAAGAGAAAGGGGTTGTGTTGGCCACAACAAGCTAAGTTTTATTTTCAAAGGTAACAATGATGTTATCTAGGTTGAAGAGCCTCTCTAAGGATAGCATACCCTTGGGGATTCTATTATATTTTAGTTGTAAAACACCCTCATGACTGAACTAATTATCATCTGAATCAGTCTTCTCTTTAACAATTATTTGCACATCGAATACATTAGAATTAATCATGAAGCCCAAAATCTGATTTCATCATCAAATAATTGAAAATTCTCTACATTATCTATAACTGAAGGAGAAAATTAATTTAATAGAGAATATTTGCAAATTATAATTATCTAGTGGTGTCAAACTTGTAGCTCAGATAACTAATGTGTTAGCCATAGAATTTTATTCTCTGGTAATAACTAAGATGTTAAATGAATTAAAATATTCAATTAGATCCCATATATGATACTTTTACTTCCTTAGATAAGATATCTTGCATTTGAATTGATTGCATACATAATAAATAACTAATTTAGAATCATTGAAGACTCAACATATGCACCTGATGACTAAACCCAAATTTAATCCCCAAGATCAAAGGTTCATATTCATCCACATTATTTGTGCCTATAAACTATAATATAAATGATTTTACATACATTTTACCATTAGGTTCAATCAATACAATACCATCACTTGAAACTTGCTTGGAGTGAGCTCCATCTATGAAAAGAGACCACATACTAGAATTCTTATTTTGATCTATAGTCTTTCTCTTTTCTAATTTGGTAGTTAGGGTATACATACCCATGTCAGTAGAAGTGTAATTAACTTGATCATTTATATCATTATATTCATTGATAATGAATTTCATGTAGGGCTCTCAGTCTACATAGATTTGGTTTACAACTTTCTACCATGGTAGCCACCTGTGAGAGAAGTCAGTGGTCACGTACCCATTCAAGGACTTAAAATAGTCTCTAATTAGTATCATGTTATATACTTTAGGAATTTAAACCAATTTCACATCCATAAACATTTGAATACAAGGGTCATCTTGTAATTACACATACATACTCATTAAGTCACTTATGACCTTGACTTAAAATTTATTTAATTGGACTAGAATATTATTCGATTTGACAGGAGTTAGACCCAACCTTTTTCACACTCTTAGAGGCATGACATTTTTATATTTACCAAAATAAACTAATTATTTATTCAATTTATTTCTAAGATGTGGATAGTGAGCAAAAAAGGGGTTACCTATATATTGGTTTTATGTATGACCACATTGGTATTGGCTAGACCCTTTTGCTTAGGTTGGCTACTCTAATCATTGAGAGATATTAGGATCAAGTCTCTTTATTCAATTTATTGAGATAGTTTATGAAGTTTAATATTGGACTTAATCTTCTTCATGTCCTTCATTATGTTTTACACAATCTTGCCCATGGGAGGTTAATTGTCATCGGCCTTAAGCGGAGGAAGATTATTATTTGCCTTTAGATCCAAGGGCATTATCCTAATTATTAGGTGGAGTGAAATTCATTAAAGGTTTTTGAGTATTATTCCTTAGGGCATAGTTAGACTTATAAAACTATTGGAATTCTTAGACATCATCGACATTCTCATCTAGTTCATTATCATCTACCTTTGGGAATACCACAGTCTCTAAAACCATAGCAATGTCAATGGACTTTGAGGAGCTAGGGGAATTAGTATCTAAAGAGGAATTTGAGTTGTTGGGAACCATATCATACTCATCCATCTCCTTTTATAAGATCTCAAAATCATGACTTAATTTGGCATAGTCTAAATCTCCATGCTTGTTTATGTTATACACCCTACACTAGTTTGGGAGAGCAATCTCTAGTAGATTTATCTTAGGAAACTTGTTTGCATTTGACTCAATTTGCTTCCTAGTCCTATTAGTAGGTATAAAATTGTGTTGATAAGTGTATTGGGGAAGGATTTCCATAATATTAACTCTTTACTTATCTTTATGGATTGAGAAAGTCATTTGAAAGCCTTTATACCATTCTTTGAATAAACTCCGATTGAGGTTTATATGGCTCTTTTGGAATGGTCTAAGTGTTATTAGTGGTAACTAGGATCAAAGTTTGGGTATATGGTTGTGTTGTAGGCTCATCTACTATAGGAATAAAAAACTAAGGTGATAATTAGGAGCAAATTGAGCTAATGGTAGCTTATTTGTGATCAAAAAGGCTAGGGAAGGGTAAATTTTAGTGGATATTCTTCATTATTTCATGAATATTTAGGTTTTAGAAATTGTCATTTGGATATTTTATTGTGTGGTGACCAAAGTAGATTCACCTATATTATCTATGTGTAAGTTTTCTAGATCAACTTTCCTATTATTTAAAATAAATTTTATGCATATAAATATAATTCACCACTCCATCAAAAGTAAATATGAGCTTATGCACCATTATACATAATATATAATCATTCGATGATTAAATTTCCAAAGGAAAATGGCATAGCTACCATCTATCTATGAGTTTTTTTATAACTACATGTCAACATACCTTCTACACAAAGTTACATTTCAAATATACATTTACCTTCATGCCTAAACATCATCTATTAACTTTTGCCTAACTTTCAAAACACATACTTTGAAATTTTCATAAAAAAACCAAGTTCATTTCTATATGGGCCATTAAAATTTACCTTAGGCTGGGGCAAGGGAACATTTTGTTGAATAATTAGAATCATATTAAGAGGAGGCATGAGTAGCATCTATTTTGGAAGGGGATTGAGCACATACCCCTGAGGATTAAGTTTCCTATACATGTTAATTTCTTAGAAATATGCTTTTGGTAGAGTGTTCATAGCCAGGTTTATATGTAAAAACTTTGTAGTACACGAGTCAAGAGCATTTTTTAACATCTCTAAGGTAAGCTTAGCATTAGGATTATACAAAATAGAGAATGAATCATACATATTATGGAATGAGGCAAAGAAATTTTGAATGGACTCATTAGTCTCTCTCTTCATGCTGGAAAACTATTGATAGACTACATTGGGGTCTAATACCTAGCCAAAATAGGCCAAAAAAGCAATGTTTAATTACCCCCAATTGGTAATGGAATCTGGTGGGAGATTAAGATACTAATTGTAAAATACATATAATAATTTAAATGGAAATAACCTATATGCCATATCTTCATGTTCAACATTTAGTAGTCTTAGGATATCTTATAGGTGATAATATGCCCTTATGCATTTTTGCCCATGTTAGGGATAAACCTTGGAAGATATCATTTTGGATTCCTTGGAAAATCATGTAAGTCACTAGGAACATTAAGAGTAGACCCTAATAACTAGGTTGCTACCATTAGAATAGGTCTATGGATAATAAATTGGGGAAGCACTAAGGCTAGGAAGATTTTTTTTTTAGGTCTTGATCTGCCTCAATCTGATCTTAATTTTCTATATGTTCAAAGGGGGCACAAAATCAACCTTCTAGAGCTTGATCTACTAGTAGACTATGTAATCTGGGAAAAATGAGCCAAAATGAAAAATCACACTTAAGTAAGTAATGTAATTCACCCAAAACTTGAAATAACTTGAAGCACACTCTAATAGAGTATAATATAGATCATTTCATTCCAAATATGTCACATGAAAATTAAGCATTCACCAAAACTAATTAATCAAATAAAATCAGACCTCACTAACTAAAATATGCTAATAATTTTGAAGTCTAGAGTTTAATTTATACTTCTAAGTGTTGGTCTCAGCTAGTGTCTCACCCTTAGAATATGATCATTAGGTTGAACATTCCAATAAAATCACCTAGAGATCAAACCCAATAAGATAGAAACCCCTTATTTTTAGGATCTACTAAAGATCCAAAGGCCAAGATTTCATTGAGAAAACATAGCATGGGTAAGCATATAAATTGTTCCACTATAGGCTCACACTTGATTGATACTTAACTTGTGTTAGTATTTTTTAAGCTAGTTCAGATTATGTAATAGATTTGAAAAGTTTGGGATAAAATAAATTATAAGTGGTGTTATAAAAAAAAGGGAGAGTCAAGGTAGGGCCAAAAATAAATTAGTGTTTAAATAAACAAAATTGATTAATAAATAAACACATGAAATCATCACTAGGATACACCAAACTAATTTTATACTAGTGCAGTCAATACACAAACCAAATTGAAATAATAGGAAGTTTCTAAGGGAGCACACAATAAATTATACATTCAAAATAATTAAGCTAATGAACATGTATTTCAAAATAATTAGATTACACACATGAGCCAACAACAGTTTCAAAATTAAATAGATAAGGAGAATAAACTTAATCAAAGTAGAAAAAGCTTAATTTGATTGTATTTCATTAACAATATAAGATAATAATAATTTTTACAACATCAACTAGAATTTGCATTTGAATAATGGAAGATAAACAATGGATAAATAGATTCATAATTGTAGGTGTATTCCTAGCATCATTTAGATAGAGTCTTAATGCATAATCACTTGCCCTTTCTAAAAATAAACCATTGGGCTTAAATAGACTAATTCAAAATCAAGGTCATTTATTACATTTATCTTTAGGTTTTTCATAAAATTATATTTGAAACTAAAACTCCAAGGCTATACTTCACTACAAATCTAGTCAAATTAGCTTGTCATTACTGCAGTTAATTTAGACATGACATTTTCCTTCATCTAGAAGAAATTTACAATTGAATGTCTTCTTTGAATATTATCTCTATGAAGCTCTATGTATTCATTTGACTACTCCCAATGTCAATGTATTCCTCTATTCCACTTGGCTTCTCCAAAAACTTAACATATTATTGAATGGATTGAATAATCTTTATGAAAATACTTGTAACAACCTCCTACATTGGGTTTTGAAGAATCTCTACATTAGTGTTCATTTACTAGGCACAAAGAATCAATTGGGATTGCATCAAGACTACTATCCCATGCTTATGTGTAATGAATTGCTACACCACTTTAAGTTTTGGTTTATCTTTTGTGTTCTTCATGTAATCCCACTATGCACACCATCCCAATTATTCTTATCTTATTAATAATTGAGTTGATCTAAGATTTGATCCTACAAATCAAATTGAATGTATAGTTTATTCTATGCCTTTAATGGTTTTGATGACTAGACCTTCCATTAATTTTATGTTCATGCCTTACTAGCTACATTTCCAACGTGTCCTTAATTCTGATGGGGTCCTTACCATGTGGCTTCTCCTTTTTTTCGTTCACCATGTGATTGGATTTTCTTCTGTGGGTCCCATTTTTCCACTTTGTAAATTTTCATCATCCATAGGCTTTAGGTCTACCATTTGATTTTTTCGACTTCATTTCCATGTAGCCTCTCTTCACTCTTCCTAGTATCTGGTAGATTGGGAGATTGAAAACTTTGAAAATAGGGCTAACATCTTTGACAGTAAGGTTGATAGCTCTACATGGTGTTAATTTATTGGTTCTTAACCTCTAGAAAATTTTGATGATTCTACCATGTGGATATTTCTCATTCTCCTACTACTCATCTTCAGCCTCTATGCTATTTTTATTGTGTCAACCATAGTGTAGAGAGATAATGATGTGTAGTGTAATCCCACTCACCCAAAGATTGACTAGGCTTCAAAGTTGCATGAACCACCCTAGGATAGTGAAGTAGTGATATTGTGTCATGTGGCATCATATTTATCACCTTATTGTCTAAGGATCTAACATATTTTTTGGTTACATAGAAATATCTAGGAGAATAGGGTAGAAAAATTATGCCATGTGGCATCAACTCGCTCACCCATTTTCTTGAAGGCTTTACACTCTATATAAACATCCCAAAAATAATGAAGTAGTCTGATGATGCCACATGACATCATCTCTACAACCTACTATTTCAAAGGATTTTCATTGGTATGGACATTTTTTAGATATTAGAGCAGTGGGATTTCACCATGTGGCATCATCTCACTCTTGTACTAACCTAGAGTTTTGCTGATGTGGATACTCACTCGATAAACTTTTGAAAATTGACTATCTTTTGAAGTAGTGTAAAAGTGTCACATGGATGTGGGAAACTTTTGTGAAATCATTTAAGTGTCAAAATTCTTCTTTAGATGGGATAGAGTTGTCAAGACCTTTAGTTTAATGGAATGTGGCACCAAAGGCTTCTTTGGGTGGATCTCATAAAAATTTTCTAAAAACCAAGTCTTCACAAGCCTCATATTCATGAATTTTCCTTATACTATCCAAGCCTTCCCAAGTTTTCTCATCAAATATTTTGTTTGGACCCTATCTAAAATTCACCCTCAAGAATAAATTTTGACATAATTTGTGACATTTTTTCCAAAGAGAAAATACTTAAATAAATTTTGAGAATCATGAAAACTTTTGTTCAGAACAAAAGTTTTGACTAAGTTTCCTACACTTTTTTTGATGACCTATAGGTACAACATGCAAAGGCATAATTAGTGACTCAGTTTAAAAATTAATAACTAACTCATTCAAATTAAAATAGCTAAGTATTTTGAAATGAAATAAAAGGGGAATGAAGACTTAGAGAGATAAAGTCATTCAAAAGTAAATTTCATCAAATTTAATGAAATTGTCTAATGCAAATTATGATGCCAAGGAAACTCATAAATAATTTAGATCAAATTAAAAGGGATTCAATTGATTAGGAAAATGAGTAATAAAACTATGAAATAGTTATACAATTTTCATAAACCTAAGGTGAAATAGTCTATAGGGAGGCTATAAAATGTGTTTTAGAAGACAATCAGATATATAGATTGAAACTTAGTATATTGATGCAAATTCAAATGCTAAAATTACCTCATTACTACATAAAATTTTGGACTAAACTAAATAAATGTAAAAACATTAAAGTAAACTCATTTAATCACTTGTAACTAATAATCTAGTAGATTGCCAAGAAGGTTGATTTAAGCAAGTAACCACAATGAACTACAAAAAGGTATAAGACCAAACTCCAAAGTAAGATAGGGTCCCCATTTTCATCTTGAAAATGGGGCATGTTGGATCCCAAAAAATGGTGGCCTCTACAAGGATAGTATTTCTCAAAAATTAAAAATCATAACATGAATTATTTGACCCCAAATAGGGGCGTAAACCAAAGATAATTCTAAATACAAAATCAAAACTTGAAAGTGTTAAATCCTACCTCAACATGGGACATGCTAAGTTGATATCTTGTACATACTTCCAATATGTGTGTGTAGTGATTATTCAATTATTTCCCTTTTTTGAATCCAAATGGAATCTATTTGAGAGGGTAATTGAGGTCAATTATCTTGTAGGGGAAGTAACATGAACATCTCTCTATTGTTAGCTAGGCATCCATATCTCGGATGGAGTTACTTTTGGATCATTTCAAGGCCTTGCTCTACTGCTAGCTAGGATGGAAATCATATGGTGGAGTTTCCCAAATCACCACTATATGTGGAGGGATTTATGATTTAGCCTTTGGATTTATTTTTTTTCAATAATTTTTCAATTCTCTCCACTAAGAGTTTAGAAACCAAACCACAAGTCAAATGATGATCTGATAGACTTCATGACTACTCAATAAATCTATATGAACTCATGTTCTTAATTTTACAATTAAATGTGTAATTAAGTGTAGTTACAAGGTGTGGGATAAAATAATCCACATTTGTATTCATACCCATGCGCAATTAAGGATCATGGACTTTTATTATTTCAATAATGCATCAAGAATAGGTTTTTTCTATACTTTTGCCTAGTCTTCTTATTCACAATCTAGACTCATCATTCTAGGATAAAACTCCAGGGCATCAATCACCAATTGGTATAATCAAACACCCTTAATATTGAAGTTATATAAAATGATATCCCATCTTAATAGGCTGATACCTTTTTTATACCTTTTGAGATTAGTCACCAACATGAAATGGGATTGACCAAGCTAAAAGGCACATACAAAATTACTCCACAAGATATTAGTCAAAAAATATTACTAGTGATTTAATAAAATACATGAAATGGGTTGTTAATCATATAATTAGTGCTAAAAACACAAACATCCACATTAACACTATCATTGAGAACACTACTACTAGAAGCACATAGTCTATAAGTTACATGATTTACTTTCATTAAAGCACAAGACGTTGAGTCACTTGTTGAGACCAACATATGATTTTTGGCACAAGTCAATATAGTATAGAGGTTATTTATTCTAAATATGGACATAATAAGGATACAACATGGTATCAGTTACAAACACTACCAAGAGTTGGAGGTAAATAAAATGGCTATGGCCCTACCATCCAATTCAACTCAACTAACACTTATGTTCCTCCTACTAATTCAACTTTGACCATGTAACCATCAACTTTAATTAAACATTAATATTCAAAGGTTAATTTTTTATGTATATTACATGTAGAGTTAACTGATGTAGCTAGATTTTATTTAAATGTAGCATATGCATGTAATATTTAAGGACTTTTGTAAGCATGCACACATTGCATTACCATGTAAAATCAAGTCTATTTTTGGAAACATAGTTATGATCAACTGTAACTATAAATGTATGTCTTGCACTAATTAGAACTCACATTCTAATTATTAACATGTAACTTTGAATTTTTCATAGATTTGAGGGATGATGCAGCCCCTCCCAAAATATATTTATACTTGTAATCCTCTTGTATTTAGAGAGGGAAATTTTATCAATATAGGAATAAATCTTTTTTATTTTCATGCAATGATGTCGATGATTTTCCATTCCAGTTCTATGTAATTAGTTATGTTTCATTTTCTTGGTTATTGAATTCAAAAATTTGAAGTGTGTAAAATCTAAAGATAATTCCTTATTATTATTATTGATCTATGTCGATTTAAAAATGTACAATAGTTGTTAGAGGATTAACAAGTATCATTGATCTTGTGCAATTAGGTAGACCTTTAATTCTATGACTGTGCATAAGTTTTTTATTGATATAGCCTTCTAGGTGTAAGCCATAGATACCTTAGATACCTCTTTGATCTAAGCTATAATCTAATAAATAAGGTTGTGAAACATCAACTCTAAATGGTAGAAACCATTGGTTGAGATCCCAGAGTACTATATCAATTTTTCTCTATATCCTCTTATTGTGTTTGCATGTGAGTTTTTAATAGTTATTATCTTTAAACATTTATATTAAAACATTTATCCACAAAGATACCATCTATAAAGTAATCCTTCTTTGGATCATAGAGCCTTCTTTTTTGCCCTACCTTTATCTTTTGGAGTTTGTTTAATTGAAATATACCCACTTTAGAATAAGGTCTATCCATCTAACTCAATAAAGTTTTAGCTTTCTTATAGGTTTCACTCATCCACACATACACCTAGTTAACAACTTGCATGATCAAACTATTATTACATCACCTAATTGTTCAAACCATACTTATAACTCATTACCTAGAGTGGAGCTCACTTCCCTTAGGATCCTGAAACTTTAGAGGTTACCTCATTAAATATGGGGTGTGGATAAAACCCACATCAACAAAATAAAAAGTTAACATGAGAAGGATGACACTTGTGTGCTTTCCCTAGTAGAGGTTATCCCCTATGTTTTACTTATATTAGAGACACTAAAGAGAGTGTATGCAATCATAAATTCATCATGTCTATAAATAAATCTTATCTTGGATAAGATAGAGCATACCTATATGTTTGATTTAGATACACTTGTTAAGTGAGAGAATGACCAATATGGGGATTTGCTAGACCCAATTAGGGGATCACTTGTCATAACATATCACGCTAAGAAGGGTTTAAAAGCCTAAAATCTAACATAATTGCACAAAAACCCTAATGGAGTCCTAAGGTTTAAAGAATTCACTTATTATAATAATAAGAAAGTAAATATAATCTAGTGCAAACCAAAGATTGTGGCAGAAAATAGGGGTTATAAATAGTAAAAACAATTAAACTAAACATGTATTAGAAGACATATACTCACATTAATGTATAAGGAATCCTAATACATGGAAGAAGAATACAACTACATTATCTATCTACTCTTACAAAGGAGAAATAAAGTTAGGAATACTTACCTTTAAAAATAAACCCGTCGAGCCTCAATCTCTCCCTTAGCCAAGGTGCTTCACAAGAAATTGTTGTGGTATGTAAGGATAATGAAGATAAATCAGCTCTAGGCTACACAACCTATCTAAGCATCCAAAAGACTTATCCATAAGACAAGATCTATATCTCCAAAGAAATTATGGAACCCTAAGCTTTATTCCTCAAGTAGAATGGTCAATAAGCATATGTTCATTCGCACTTCTTCATTTTTAATTATTATTTTATGAAAAGGTGGGAAATGAACCTATATATATATATATATATATATATATATATATATATATATATATATATATATATATACAGATCTTGCCCTAAATCCTCCTAGAAACGTTAGTTGTATAGGTTCAACCCAATGTGTTTTTAGGGATAATTCACTAGGTCTAAACTAGGTCATCTGAAAGGATAACAAGATAATAAAGTGAAAAATACCCCTAAACTATCATGGGTCAACCTAGTATAGTTGACTAACCAAAATGGAGTTAAGGCAAGAAAAGAATGGATAAGGCATGATAACTAAGACGAATGGGTAGGACTAAGGAGAATAAGCTTAGGGTAAATCATTTTAGGAGACAAGTGTGTGGATGGCAAGTGGAAAAAGGGACAACAATCTTATAAAGCATCAATGGTCTGCCCACCCCTTTCCTGATACACCCCTTAAGGCATGCATTTAGAGAGATTAAGAATTTATAGGTTCTTATAAGATAAAAAGTGTCAATAATCAATAAAAGTTTGAAAATATTATGTGTATACATATGCCCCACTTGAAGCTCATCATATGTCACATAATTGAAACATGGGATGGTGCTTCAAGATATAATATGATAACACACAATGTTGATGCTAATTAAAGTGTAGTAAGTACAAAATAAGATAGAGGAAAGGATAGAATTGAAAAACACATACCTTTACCTACCTTAGTGCCATAGATAAAGAAATAGATTGCAAGAGATGTGAAGGTGTCCAATGTAGAGAACATTAGATGAACATGTAGAAGTTAGTGAAAAAATAGCCAAAAATTGAAATCTTTGGAAGATATGCATATGGTAGTTAAAAAAGCGAGTTAGTAGAGACAAATATATGAGGTATTTAGGAAAATTAGCAAATTAGGATAGTTGAGGCAAGTTTAGAATTTTGAAGGAAAATAAATGACAAAATGATGGTAAATGAATGACAAATGATTGGAAAATGAATGACAAATGATTTTAGAACACAGTAAATCATATTGGAAAGAATAGAAAACATAAATGGTAAAAATGCATGTAGAACATATTAAATTATGTTGGGAAGCATGTAAAACATGAATGATAAATGAAATATTTGTGCAAGAAAACTTGAACAAAGATATGTGAGAAAGGGAAAAGTAAGCTCATGTAAGATAAGTATATAAGTATGCCAAATGAAGGTGAAAAAATCATAAATAAGTGAATATGAAATGCAAGTCAAAATATAAGACAAACATGAAGAAGTCATACATAAAGAGAAACATGTAACAATGGTAAATGTCATATGTAAGATGAGTTAAGTCTGTAAAAATCAAATAATAATATGATGGAGAAATGAACATCAAAAGCTCTAAGGGATGAAGACTCAAACTTATTGTTTTTTCTAAGATATAATGTAAGAAAACATAACCACCTAATGACATGACTAGTATGACAATGAGATAGTGTGGGAAATAAATGGTGTAATAGTGTAATTCATAGTTTCTCAGACATGTTGTTTTGCTCTAAGGATATATAAAATTAAAAAAAAGTAGTGTTAGCATGTTTTTAAGAGGTGAAGAAGAAGGAATAATAGAAGAGGGAAAATAGATTTAGAATCACAATTTATCTATCAAGGGGGAAATGAAATGGGTAGAGGGGAGAATGAAGTAAAAACCAAGGTATAGAAACTCTTTATCAAAATCAAGACACTCAAATTAGGTTTGTCAAAACAAGAGGACTTTTAACCTTAAAGACTATAAAGAACTTATCTTAACCACACAAGTCTTAAGTCAATAAATGAAGTATATAGATCATCCCATGAAGGATATATGAATGAAAATTAAAATGTACCTACCTTCCCACAACATGTTCCTTATTCCTTAGGACCCCTTATAGAGTCATCAATATACTATAAATATTGGGTATTTACATTATAAAGTAGGTAGAACCATATAAATGTTTTTTGAAATCCCCTATTCCAATCTATTAGCTTACCATACCCCAAAGGACCTTAGCTCTATGTGAGGCCAACTATGGAGTTTAGATTCAATTAGAGATAGGAGATGTGCTTAGAATCATGTCTTTTGGTGTGATTTTGACTTTTTATATTTTGTTTGTTACCTTTTAAATAAAATTTCCTTTTGATTCAAATGATTTATCTTTTAACTTTTTTTTAAGGATTTTTCTATTCCTCCTCCATATGGATTTGGAAAACCAAACATGGATGCCAAAGATGAATTTCATTTGAATACTTGGGACAAGGTTGCTAAGAGAGAGAAACTCCAAAGAGCATGGGGTCTAAGAGTCTCATAAATCTATGTGAAATAAAAGTGTTATCTTGACTTTAAATTTGTTTTATCTAATGTGGAGATTAAATAAAGGGGAAATCAAGAGCAATGAAACATGGAACAATTTTAATTGCATCAAATCATAAAAAAATGTGACAAAGGGGTAAAAATGGACAAAATGATAGAAAAGTGTGATTCTTTATCATAAAAATTAGGTAAATGGAGAAATGCATGATAACATAGATTGTTTAAGTAAATTCCATCTATCAAAGTAGCAAAAGCTAAAGCTAAGAACAAGGATAGAAAGCATTTTATAGAAAAGGAATGATAAGATGGTAATTTTATGAGGAGGGTTGAGTCCTATCCCTGGTCTTATATTTTAACTCATAACATAGAAACCCATGAGGGTGCCAAAAAGTAAAATGTGAAACAATAAATGAGGAAAATCAAAAAGGTGGTATTTTATGAGGAGGGTCAGGTCCTATCTGTGGTCTTATGAAGAATTTCACAAAATAAAAACCTAAGGGATAAATCATAAATATATTAAGACAAATAATGACATAAAAAGACAAAAGTGAAAGAGATATATAAGGACAAAAAATGAAATTAAATGCCAAATGTGATGTGTAAAAAAACCAAAGAATGTAAAGGAAAATAATGATGTTGGTAAAGTGGAACTAAAATAAGTAAAGTGCATGAAAACAAAGAAACATGAGATAAAAAGAACAAGTAAGATATATGTTAATGTCTATATCATAAATGAACATGTTAAATACAAGTCTATAAGTCTCAGAAGGTTTCTTGAAGTTGGATGTGTTTATTATTATGTATTTTAGAATAAGAGTGGGCATTGAAATATGCCACAAAGGGTAATCAGATGTAGGGATGGGCATCAGAAGATGCCCAAAATTTTTAAATGACATGTGTATGGGCATCACAAGATGACCCAACATGTGAATTGGAGTGAGGTAACATTGAACTATTAAAATGGTTTACATTAGGTTGGTAGGTGTATTCAGAAATAGGCAAATGTGTTGGTTTGGTAGATTTTAAGGAGATTTAATGTAACATACTATGTGTAGGAGAGGTATGAAGAGGTAAATGATGACCATGTATGATATGATTTAGCGTAGGTATTTTAACTAAGTACTCTTTTGGTTCATGTGGTGTAAGATGTTGAGGTTCAATGGATGTGACAATATGTTTAAAATTTTTCATGTTAGTTATCCTTAATTTATCGGTGTAGGAAGAAGGATTAATTATTGTTTGAAAAAAAATAGAAGATGACATATAGGTATGGGATAATTTTTTTTATCATTAGGTAGTTGATTTTGATGTGATTGTGGTTCTTGAGATTGAATTGGAGAAGCTTGAAGATAGTATTGATAACATTATTTTGTTAGAGTATCAAGATTGAAATTTGGACCAAGCAAAGAAGAAACAAGAAAATGGTGAAGATCATGACAAAACTCATGAGAATGACATATAGTATCATGCCACAAAAAAGAATTATTAGGATTTTACCATTTTAGGGGAGGTTTGGAAGGATCAAATCTCATGGGTTTAGAGGGTGACAACGTCCTCTTAAATTGTTTGAGACTCAAGGGAGGGTCAGTTGGGTTTAAATTGGATGCTTAATTTTAATGTTGGGGAGGCTTGGATGAATAAATATTATGAAAATATGATTGGAAAGGTACTTTATTAGTTGTTTGAGATGGTTCAAATTGAGTCATAAGAAAGTCTACTTTTTTGTTTGATTTAAAGCTTCATCTAAAGTCTTAAGAGAAAAGATTTGAAATTTGTATTGAAGGGGAGGTTTAAGAGTAGTGAAAAATAGTTTTAAAAGATTATCATCATTCATGTTATGGTCCACTTTATGAGCAAGATACTTCCATCATTTGATGAAAGTGTGAGTAGATCCATTGGGAAGTTGTTTGGCATTAATGAAATGGCTAAAGTAATTTTCAAGAAGGTCATCATGTTAGAATTCCTTCACTAGAGCATTGACTAAATCCTCTAGTTGTGAGATGGAATGTATAATAAGTTGTTTTTACCATTCAAGTGCATCACCAAAAAAAAATTTGGCTAAGACCTTGGTGGTAGAAAAGTTATTAGTTTGGACCCACTCCTTATAGAGATTACCAAAAGACTTAAGAAATATAGTAGGGTCTTTAGTCCCATTATATGTGATAGTTGGAGAAATGTTTCCAATATCTATGGATGGAATAATTGGGGCTAAAGGTTCATTTTGAATATGTTTACTCATTATGTTATTCATTGAGGTTGAGGGATGATATTCCCATTAGCATTTCTAAGAGGAAGAGGGACAAAATTTTGATTTGGTTAAGACATGATGACTTCAGGTGGTGACTAATTATGTTGAATAAATATTGTTGCATGTTCATCATTTGAGATTTATTTCATGATGTTCATTTGTTGTATGACTTGTGAAATAAGTTGATTTATATCAATAGGTGGGTTTCAAAGTGGTGTATTAGTGTTTATAGTAGCGGGATTCATAGTGTTGGTGGGAGGAGGATTCTTTGTAGGTGGAGGATTACCAATATTAGTGTTAGTTGTCTTAAGTATGGTAGAAGAAAAAGGAAGCTTGGTAAAGGCACCATTATTTTGAGGAGTGTAAATAGTATTATCATCAAGGTTTTTTAATAATTAGGAACCATCTAGATTATCAATTTGAGTGATTTCAACCATGTTTCTTTGGGAATTGATAAGGCTTGGTGATCTTGTTATGGATGTAACAAGAGGATTATGAAACATTGGTTATAAGGGTACGAGTGTTGATAGGAGAGGGATTAGTTGGTAGAAGATTACCAAAATTGTTATTAGTAAGAGGATTGGGACAAATGACCTCAATTAGATTACATTGTGTAGTGATTAGTTTTGGTTTAGGAGAAGAGGAAGGAAGAAATTAGATAGTTTCATTTGAAGTAATAAAATAAGTGAGGTCATTATCCAACTCCTTAATTATGAAATGTTCTTGACTAAAAGAAGACTTAATAGATGTCATCATGATGAGATAAGACTATAACCACACAAGGAGAATATAAAGTGATAGAAAATAGTATAAGGTTAACTATGTCGATCCTATATAGAAAACAAGGGTTGAAAAATGGTTTGTAAATAGTATATGGTTGATTGGGTTGATCTTATATAGAAGACAAAGGCTTTGAAAAGGTCTACAAATAGTAAAAGTTTAACTAGGTCAATTATGTATATTGAATAGAGGCTCAAAAAAGGTACAAGGTTAACCTATTATAACAAACAAGGAAGATGAAAAAGTTTATAAAAAATTGTGAGATAAAACAAGATAATTTTTGTAGTTAATCTAGGGAATTAAGAATTGAAGGGAAATAAATAATCAATTGGAGCAACACTGGCCAATCCAATTGAGGCACACAATACAAAACCTTACATTAACATTGGCTAATATAAGTTTTTGGACACATAATTGAATAAAGAGAAAGCAATAAACTTGAAAAGTAAAGAACTAACTTATTGGTCAACCTAGGAAGTTTTATTATATTATTAAATCACTATTTTTAATGTGATTGGAAGTTGGTTGTAATCAAGGAACTAGATAGCAATCTAAGGATAGTTTTAGGTAGTTTGGGTTGAAAGGGATTGTAGTGGCAATAATACATGATTGGTATTGGGGCCTACCCCCTCACTTCACACACTACAATGATAAGGGTGTATGGTGCTTAGCCAAAATATACCATTAACCATGCTTTATACTTGACTAGAATATCAAGTTAGCTTTCCCCTTGGTGATGAAATCCAAGTAGGTTAGCCTTGGGTAGACAAAATGTTAAATTTATTGTTTAGATTATGTGATTTGGTTATGTGTACATAAAATATAAATAGTGAAACTAAATGATTAATTAAACAAACCCTAATTAGACTATGTGAACTATTTTAAGCATTCAAGCAATAAGAAAAAAAATGTGTGAACTAGTTAGTAACATATAGAGATTAATTCCAACTGAAACAAGGTATATTGTTGACACTATATGAAAAAAATATAGAATAGGTTCAATAGGTTAAAACTTTTACTAAAAAATCAAGGTCTGAAAATGTATAGGGTTAGCCAAGGTCAACCTAGTTATTTTAGACAACACATAGAACATAGAACTGGGTCATCAGGGTCGATCCAGTTGACTGTGTAAGGGAAATTTTAAATATTGAAAAATATGAAAGGAAAGCTATAAAATAAATAAATAGAGAGGTATAAATGAACCTTGGTGGATCATAGATACAATGAAGGAATATTTTTGATGAATAACCTTCGAGTATGTTGGAAAAACCTACAAATTGGGTTGATAGGATAGATCAAGCTATACAAGAACTTGCTACAGAGTGATAAAAACATACAAGGTCAATTGGGTTGACCTAGTAGGCTAAGCTAAATGTCTGAAAGGATGCAAACCATTACTAGGTCAACTAGGTCAATCCAGTTTCCTATTCTTAGAAACCTATACATAGAAGTTAGAAAAACTGGGTTGATAGAGTCGATCCAGTATGATAAAAATAATGATTAAAAGAATGAAAATAAATGAAATAAATCTTGTAAGGGTTAGTTTCATGGCATGTTCAATAGAATGTAATATAAAGGTAAATCCAAAGTGAAGCTAATGATAATAAGAAAGGAAATAAAAATGGAAATGTGAATACAATCTAACTAGTGGTGGGATAAGATTCATGTTAGGTTCACCAAATTGTATTCAATTAGAAATGAATCATGTCTATAAATCAATCATAGCTCAAATAAGATAGATCATACCTACACTTTCAACTTGGATACACTTATTAAGTAGGAGCATGACCAATATGGGGATCCACTAGACCTAATTAGGGGATAACTTATCATAACATATCATGTTAGGAAGGGTTCTAAATCCTAAAGTCTAACACAATTGCATAACAATGCTAATGGAGTTTGAAGGTTTAAAACATTCACTTATTCTAATAAAAATAAATAAAATCTAATCTAGTACACACCAAATCTTGTGACACAAAATGAGGGTTAGAAATAATAAAACAACTAAACTAAACATGTATTAGAAGATATATACTCATATCAATGTATACAAAATCATAATACATGGGAGAAGAATACAAATTCATTATCTATCTACTCTTATAAAGGATAAATAAAGTTAGGAATATTAACCTTTGAAGACAAACCCATCGAGCCTCAATCTCTCCCTTGGCCAAGGTGCTTCACAAGAAATTTGTGTGCTATGTAAGGATAACAAAGATAAAACAAGTCTAGGCTACAAAACCTATCTAATAATCCAAAATAATTCTCCATAATACAAGATACATATCTCAAAAGAAATTATGGAACCTAAGATTTATTCATCAAGTAGAATGGTCAATAATCAAATATTTATTTGCACTTATTCGCTATTAATTCTTCTCATATGAAATGGTGGGAAATGAACTTGTATATATAGGCAAATCTTTCCCCAAATCTTCCTAGAAATTTTGGTTGTATAGGGTCAACCCAGTGTGGTTTTTAGGATAATTCACTAGGTCTGAACTAGGTTAGCCAAAAGGCTAACAAGCTAAGAAAGTGAAAAATACCCCTAAACTATACTAGGTCAACCCATTTGACCTAGTATAATTGACTAACCAAAATGGAGTTAAGGCAAGAAAAGTATGGATAAGGCATGACAAATGAGAGGAATGGGTAGGACTGAGGAGAATAAGCTTAAGTTAAATGATTTTAGGATACAAGTGTGTAGATGGCAATTGGTAAAAGGGATAACAATATTATGAAGCATTGATGGTCTACCCACCCCTTTCTCGGTGTACCCCTTAAGGCATACACTTAGATATATCTAGAATCGATTGGTTCTTATAAGATAAAAAGTGTCATTAATCAATAAAATTTTGAAAATATTATGTGTATACAGAAAGTAACCAAATATAGGGCCCAAAACTATCTTTTGGTTTCACCTTTGTCAGTCCATTAAAGTCCTAGATCTACACTAATTGTCCCCACCATATCCCAAGTCAGGACATTCTCCAGTGAGAAACCTCTAGCCCATTAATCCTCTTATGGATAAACCTTGGTTAGTTGGATCTAACATTGTAGTCCTAGAAGATATGCATGATTTCCCAACAAATCTAGATAAGTATCTACCTTATTTCTCCCATTTAGGGGGAAGAATGATAAAAGAGCATATCAAGTCTTTCAAACCTACTTTAATATTAATGAATGTCACTGATTAAGATGTTTCATGTAAGATATTCCCTTTTACATTATAGGATGTTTCTTATGATTGGTTCCTTAATTTTCAAGAGAAATTGATTACTTCATGGAACTCATGTTAAAGCACTTTTTTTGCCCAATATGGAGAAGTTGCCATCCTAAGTGTGGTATATCAAATTTTCACTAGTATGAAGAGGTATCTTAATAATGCAATGTGAATTTTTAATTTAAGGTTTCATAATATGTAAAATTGGCTAATTGTTGAATATAAACCACGAACAACACTATCACTTAAAATGTACAAGAATGCCCTATATCTAATTACTATAGTATTTTTGTAAAGAGATACTACTACTAACACTCTATCAATGACCTATGAAGAAGTGATTAACATTGATAGGTAGCTAAATTTATAGATACTAGACACTCCTAACCTCAATGTTGGTTTCTTAACTTTATATACAATACCTCATGTGAATCAAAATATTACGGCATTCAGCTAGAATTAGTTGTATGCATTTCCTCCTATGACATAGCACACAAAAAATTAGAATTATATTTTCTTGAACAAATCTACATAAATGAATCATCATCATCAAAACCATCATTTAATCCCATCTAATACTATAATTACCTAGGGTGTTGATTCTACCAAAGTAGAATTGGATTCTATATAGATAATGGTCCAAAAATTGAGTAATGACTTCTTACGCATGGAAAGGAATTTGATTAATGGTGATATTCGAAATAATAATCATAGTTTTTTATTTGAAATATATAACATATATTTTAATAGGTCTAAAAATAATGTATAATAGTAACAACCTAATAAGTTTCTAGAAATCAACATAGTGGAGACAACTTTACCAAATTGGTGTAGAGTTCACAATACATCACATAATGGTGAAATTGAATGTGTTGAATTTTGTGTAGCATTCAAGATATTCCAAATAGAAATGGTGAGGCAATATTTGATGAACAACCCACTAGATTTTCCCAATGAGTCTAGTTCCTCAAGCACCATTATGGTTTTTAAAACTCATGAGTTTCCTTTCCTAATCAAGGATGACAATGTACCAAAGGATAATTATTATGAAATGCATGCATTCCAAAAGTATCATAGAGTAAATTACAATTTTAATAAAAATTAACCCTTCACAATGTTGACTCCTCAAAATAATATGATTATTCCATCGATTCTGGGGGCTGATAATAAACCACCTCCCCTAAAAGGGAAATATCAACCACATAACAAGGAAGAACAAAGAAAAAGAGGATAAAAATTTGTTAAATACATGAATAAAATTTAATAAAACATCACTTTTCATGAAATGGCTTAGATCACTGAATAAAAGGAGCTCATGTGGATGCCTATCATAGGAAAGACTACTATAGATAAGACAAAGACTACTTATATAAATGTCATATATAGGAGTAAGTGAAAAGTTCCTCTTTTATTAGTAACTCTTATATTATTTGGAAATAATATTCATAATTTTTTAGTTGATTCTGTAGATTTAGATACTGTAATGCCAACTTCTATTTTTCAAAACTATGGATTGACTCCAAACCCATCTAAGAGGATGGTTTCACAATTAGACAAAATAGAGATGCCCATGGTTGGAGAATTAAATGATGTATGCATTAAGGTGGAATATAAGTCATGTGTGTAGATGACTATTGATATACTTATGGTATATATCCCTAATAGATATGGACTAATACTAATTAAAGACTAGCCAAAAATGTTAAACAAATATATAGCAATAGACTTCTCTCATATTTGGCTACCATGGAGAAATTTTGAAAACTAGATTTTAATTGATCAAGAACCAAGAATGAATCACCCCATTACATATTAAAATACTAAGAATGAAGAGGTAAGTTATAAACTCCCCAATATTTTAATTTATACATTTACCAAAAAATATGAGGTGTAGGAACCAAAAGTCTAGGGACCTTCCCAATTATGGAATCTCCATTTCAATGGTGTTAGATCTAAGTAAGGATCAAGCATGGGTGTTAAATTGGTTGACCCACAAGCTAAGAATTGAATATAATCTTATAAGTTGTAATTTCATTTCACAAATAATAGAGTAGAGTCTAAGGCATTGATTTTGGAATGATATTTTGCTCTCAAAAATAATGTCATATCTAAAGAGGTACAAGAACAGATCCTAGGATTTGATTGAACCATTTGAGGCCTTTAATATAGTAATTATTCTTAGAGAACATAATCATATTATTAACTCACTGGTTACTTCAGTTGCCAATTTGGCACCATTGTAGGATTCCAAGGTGCATAGATTTTTTATAGAGCTCGTGCCTTGCCCATATGTTCCTAATAATGTGGAAGTTTTCTAGGTCTTTGGTGATGACCAATAGATTATCCAATTATTGACCAATTTAGGACAATTTGAATCTCAAATCATTGATGATAAATAAATCAATTATTTATGCTATGAGGAATTAAGAGAATAAGGAATTATTCAACTCAAAGAAAATCATTTTCCTTTAGGGATAGTTTCTTTGGAGATATTGTTGGATACAAAACCCCAGGCTCATTAGTTAAGGTATCCCAAAGTCAATGATTCTAAGTTTAATAAAGATAAATTACGGGATGATATTGATCCACTCTATGTCAATATTTATCTCAATTTTACTCCAAAATAAATACAAAGGGTAAAGGATTTACTCATAAAGTATAATTATGTGATTGCATGGACATGTGAGGAGTTGAAGGTTTTTAACCCAAGAGTCATCACACATACAATCATGTTGAATAGACCATGATCCATTCAATAAATTATAGAGGCTAGTTAATCCTATAATAGAAACACTAATCCATAAGGAAGTGGAGAAGCTATTAAGTGAAAAGATAGTGTTCCCTATCAGATATTCTACTTGGATTTCCAAATTGATTATAGTCAGGAAAGAGAATAGGGAAATCAAATTATGTGTTGATTTTAGGAACCTAAATAAGGCTTATAAGAAAGACAATTACCCTTTACCTTCCTTAGATTAGGTGATCTAGATATTGAGTGGTTTTGAAATGATGTCCTTAGATGGTCTTTTAGGATATAAATAGGTGTTAGTTCAATCTAAAGATAGAATAAATACTGCATTCACTAAAAATTGGGGTACTTATACATACAAGAGGATGACTTTTGGATTGATTAACATAGGAGATACCTTTTAGTGAGACATGGACCATGCATTTCAAGGGATGATAGGTAAATCCATAATAATTTACATGGACAACCTCATTATTTTCTCAAAGAATAGAACCAATCACATAAGCCATCTATAGTCAACATTTGAAAGATGCAAAAGTTTTAACATCTTGTTAAACCCTAAAAAGAGCATATTTGATTTAACTAGTGGAAAGATCTTATACCACATTATCACCAAAAAAGAATAATAATTGACCTAGATGTAGTTCTTGGGATTTCAAATATTGAATTCCCAACAATAAGAAGGAGCTCAAGTCTTTCTTGGGAAAGATAATTTTTGTGGGGAAGTTTATCTCAAGTTTTGAAAAAATTGTTAGACCTCTAAATGTAATGCTCAAGCAAGATGTTGAAGTGGAGTTGACACTGGAGGCCTATAATTCCTTTCAAGATATCAAGGATGCCATATCTAAAGCTCTAATGCAAATAACCCTAGACTTCAATAAAGAATTTTTATTATATTCATTTGATTTAGAACACATGATTGTGGCAATGCTTACTTAGAAGAAGGGTGGAAGTGAGCATACTATTTCATTAATGATCATGAATTTAAATGAACTATATCTCAATTAATCCATGATAGATAATAAATTTTTACTTTGGCCAAAGAGGTAAAGAATTTTAGACATTGCATATTGAGAAATAAGACAATCGCTATTGTGCTAGATCCTACTATCAAGCTCACTTTATAATAAAATGAATTGGGAGAGCAAAAAGTTTGAATAGTGGAAAATTTTTAGAAGTTTGACCTAGAAATCAAGCTTGCCAAAAATATTATAGGGTAAGGCATTATTCAGCTTATGGTTGAGCCTAACCCACACATCACCATTGAGGAGGTTTTTCAAACCTAGGTATCTAAACGAGACTAGTATGATGATATAAATCAATATTTACTCATAGTTACTTGTTCCCTAGAACTCAATAAAGAACAAAGGAGAGCTTGGAGTCTCAAATCTACTCACTACATCATCATAAATGAGATTTTGTATATAATAAGCTATAAATTCATCTACATGGTATGTATATCATGATAATAAACTCAAGATATTCTAGAGAACCTATTATTGTACCCAACCCCCTTTTTTCTTATTGAATAGATGGGGAACCACTTTTGTTTTAGAATTTGGCCTTGTTGTTGAGCCTTTCTTCTATATATTTATATCATTTCTTTAGCAAATTGATTCTTAGTTTTCATACTTAGAATAATTTGGAAATATAGCATTTTATTATGTATTTTATGAGCTAACTCTATTAATACCTTATGGGAGTTTATTGAATCATGTAGGTTTTCAGACTTAGTTTATTCAGAAAAATTCATTTAGAGATTTATTCATTAGGCCTTTTGTTTGGAAATTTTGTTCAATAGATGTGGTTTTTGAGGTTTTCATTTAAAGTATTTTGTCTAAGAAATTTTTTATAATTTGATCATTACCACTTGTTAATTTAAGATATCTTAAGCAATGGGACTTTTCAGGTCTTAAAAACTTTTGCAAGTCTTCAAGGTTTTTGCATCAAAAAAAAAGTCTAGAATAATTATCCTGAGAAGGGCTTATCTTTTCTAGAGATTATAGGTCTTTAGAATTTTTGTTTGGACAATTTTTCCAATGAAATCTTGAGACTTCAAGCTTACTGCTATGAAATTTTTGTCTGATAGACCATAAAGATTTATGCATATGCGTTGGACTTTTTCAAACATTTTATCTGATGGGAATTACAATTTGGGGGTTTTTGTTTGGGTCTTTTATAAATATTGATCCCAACACAAATCTTGGACCCCTAATCCTTGAAATCTAAAATAATTGTTATACTTAGCTAAACAAAGGCAGAAGAATTTCTAATAGCATACTAAAGTACCCACCAACTAGAACTAATGGATTTTGAACTATACAAAAAATACAAAATAGGTGAACATTGGGAATTTATATCACACAAATTTGTAATCAATACTAAAGATATATACATAAAATATATCCATTAAAGCCTTAATTACTTACAAACAAAATTATACTCAAAGTCTACTACTATTTTTCACAACCAAAAGCCCTAGCTACTACTTATGAGAATACTTCATGAAAAAATGATGACTAGTGGAAGTGAGAATTGTTCATAAAACAAGAAAAACACATAAAATAGAATGTAATCAATCTAATTTCATGAAAATAATATTGGAATCTTCATATAGACCATTCAGGAGAGAATTTCCACCATCACCATACTCAATCAAGGATTTAGTAGAGTTTTTGGATAAAGTCTTCAATGTCACCATATTCAATAATAGGTATGTGAACTATTCATAAGTTTAGGACATTCTTGACTCTGTGGATATATTTTCATTAGATAGAAACATCTCTCCCTCCAAGATATTGTTTATCAAGGATTTATTATCACTAAAGAGACAAGTATTTAATTTTTATGATGCTAATCCTAAGGTGATGGCATGCATCAACCTCCTCTATGACTTATTCTTTGTAGGCAAGGTCACACAAGATACTTTCCTACATCATATCAATAACCCAATGGTTATATCATGTATCACAGAAGCTGATTTTCAAAGATATTTATCATTGCCCTTACCTAATGCTTAATTCAAAAATCATAGGCTAGTCTAGTGGAATCAATAGAACACAATGGAGAAGGTTTTATCTTCATGAATTCTCCCCAATGAGACCATTACATTCAAAGGGAAGAATCCAAATGGTCCTACTCCCATCAAAAAATTTAGGATGGGAGTGTGAATAGGTATGGCACTAATAAATAGAATTTACGGCATGCCAAGCATTCATTTTCTCCATTTGGATTGGGTGTCATTACTACACATGATGATAACCAATGATGCCATGTTCATATTAGGAGAGATTATTAGTTTTAATTTGAGGGAGTAGGTCATCTCAAAGGATAAATATCCCACTCCTATAGGACATTTTTACATGATGTAATATTTGTTGGGTGTTGTTATGGGGACTATTTATAAAGTTCTCAGTGAGCTATGGAGCCCAGCCACTAATTATATTAAAAATAGGATTTAAGACCATTTTTAATTCATGTACTTTTATGATTACATGAATAATATGGTGAAGATTTATGAGGATGTGTATCTTCAATTTTGGAAGGCTATCCATGGTTCACTAATGCCTAGGATTAGGACTAGCATTATGAAAACACTTTCTATACGAGGGGACTATTTCCTGTACCTAGATTTCACTATTATTATGATATTGGGAAATAAGGTTCACCACCTATGCCTTCCAAAGTATGTACCTAATAAGTTAGCTAAGAAATAATTTTTTTTCTAATTATGGTGGAGCATAGAGGAGTATTTATCTAAGATAAAGAAAACCTCGTTCTTTAGCCACCACATACTCATGAGAAAACACTTTGGGGAGGTTGGTGATAAGATAAAAAGATATCACTTCCCCACACTTACACATAGGGACTAGGATCCCCATGGATTCATTCAAAATCATATACATGGCTTCAATATCCCTTACAACAACATGTATTATCCTTATTATTTCTTGTTAATGAATGCATATAATGATTAGGAAGTTTTGGATAGGGCAAGGATTGATGGATTGAAAGAGGATCACTTAAGGATGATCCAAAACGAGCCTCTAATCTCTGTGAGGAAATTAGACAACAAGAAGTCACTCTTTCAAGGGTAGACACATTTAGACTTATAAAAGGGCCAATATATAGAGAAATAAAATGATTAAGTAGGTTCCTCATCACAAAGACTCCCTCCAAAACTAAAGGCTATCAAGAAGGAACCTGGGGTAATTGAACCA
Organism: Torreya grandis; assembly: GCA_037957365.1. Classification (NCBI taxonomy): domain Eukaryota; kingdom Viridiplantae; phylum Streptophyta; class Pinopsida; order Cupressales; family Taxaceae; genus Torreya; species Torreya grandis. Next base: position 1,936,787 of record JARHVA010000179.1, read on the forward strand.
AACCCTAGGGGAGTACAAGCAAGAAACCCCATCAATTTGGATTCTAGTGAGGAAGAGTAATTACATGAAAAAATAGTAGCTATAATAGTTCAAATACCTATAAATATTCCCTAGGAATAAGATTTTATAAGGGTAGTAATAGATGAAGTATCTACATTAGGCCATTTAGGCTCCTCCTCATAGCTAAAGACCACCCTTTTATACACAAGAAAGCTTAAGACTCCCATAAGAAGTCTTATAGTTGAAAAATCTCAAGGCTTTCCTATAGTTTCTATTGTCACTTGAAGTTGTACCCAATGAGGAAATGGGAAAATATTCTCCTCATTCAAGTGAAATAATTAAATCACCTCAGGGTTGTGGGTATCCCTATTAGGAGGTGGATCTCTAGATTAAGGGATAGCTCCCCTTGATGCATCATTTAAGCTGATATTCCTACTACTAAAACCTTGGGGGAATGAAAAGTGTTATAAAAACTAAAATTAAACCTATTTAATTTGAGGTGATGTAAAAAAATATTTTATCTACTCATACCTTTAACATACACTTGAAACTAAGGACAAATAACACATACACTTCATTCAACATCAATCTCCCCTCTCACATCAGTGATTTAACATGGGGTCTTGGAGATGACCTAGGATAGGAGGAACTAAACAATAGGCATTCCAAGACACTCTATTGAGTATCCTAATCACTACACCTATAATATACTTTGACACTTCTTGTTGACCTACAAGTGGGAGATTACAAACACACAAGGTACTAAGGAGAGAAACATGTGAAGGTAGACAAAACTTAAACTTTCACAATACTAACATTCATTACACACTTCATGAAATATTTGAATGAATTAAAACACTTGTTTTTATTTATTCAAGGTAAAATTTTGGTAGGGCTTCACCATACCTAGGTAGAGAAATATCTACAGTAGCCAAAAGGCCATAATTTATAAAAGAAATGGGAAGGTAGAGAGAAGGGAAGTACAAGAGTCACTTGGACATGTGTCACTTTCTCTAATAAGTTAAAAATTCATGAGAGAGAGGGATGGGGAGAGATAATCCATGTTAGGAGTTATAAATATCATCTGGGATCATTTAGGACCTACAAATAGTCAAGAAACTCCTTTTCTATGCATAGAAAATTACCCCTTATGATTGGTCTTAAAAAACTTCCCAAACTCTACACTTTATCCATATAATATGATAAATTTAATGTTTAAGGAGTGATAATACCATAATTTACAATAAATTGGCCTTAAAAGTCTCTCCAAATGAAGATTTGCCATTATCTCTAAGTCCTCACTAGTTGGCTCACTAGATTGGCTAAAAATAATGAGTTTGTAGGCACAATTAGGAGTTTATATAATTTATCTAATGACCATATGGATTTACATCAAGTCCTAATATTCCCTCTAAAATTTATTTCATCTCTTGGAAGTTCACCATGCCTACACAACACAAAAAATGGTCAAAATAATCATTTTTTCCCCTTTTCTATATAGTTCCCTAAAATCCAAGGCCATTTATGTGATCCTCATGGAGGTGGAAACAACTTATATTCATTAATTAGTGTCAAATTCCTCCATTTGGGTGCATTTTTAGGCTCCTTTTCACCTCTAAGTCTCAAATAGGGTTTTGGAGGGTTTATACTCTTAACCTTTGTTCATAAAGGTTTGACATTAAAATTATCTCCAAATTGTAATTTTGTATTATTAATTACCCCCTCCAACTTCCTTTAATATCTCCAGTTCCCATGCAAAGGCTCATGAAAGATATGAGCATTCAAAAATGACCATTCAAGTCAATTTTATACAAATAGTAGGGTCTGAGTATGTTTTAGGCCAAAAGGTGGCTTCCTAGTGAATATATTGTAAAACATTTTAATATGTCCTATAAACCTTCTTTAATCACTATAAAATCTCCCTTAAAGATATAAATGAAATTGACCCCTACTTATCACTATGCCTAGACCTTGTCATTAGGTTTGCCTGTACCTTGGGCTAAAAAATGACCCTCAAGTGGATTTCCCAACATAAAAATCTATTAAACATTTATTTTTAACCTCCATTATGTTTATCTAATTCATTTTGATTCTTTACTAAAACCCAAAATGAAAGTGAGCCCCCATTTGAGACTGGACCTATTTCTTGCCCACTAGGCATGCATGTAAACCTCCTTAGTTGGAGTACCATGTTTGCCCTCAGACTCTCAAATTTGACTTCTCATGTCCCCCTAGATTTTTTCCATATTAAAAAAACTTAACATGAACCTTCCTTACCTTTTGGTCCATGATTTGACCTATTTTCATGAAGTGGTAGGGTCTATGTAAAGGGGAAAGTACCCCCTATCTGAGGCAAAATAGGTGGAACTTCCCATATTATTAGTATTATTTTTTTTTAATCCTAATCAACCAAAAATGTTACTCTTTACCAAATTTCACCTCTTTATTCTAATTTTTGACCCTCAAGACCTCTAAATTCCAAGACTGGTCATTAGGTAGGCAGAATATGCATGGTAGGTAAGGTACAAGTTTATTTTGCCTTTATAAAAATGTTTTTATTTACTTTTAATCCTCATTTTTATTTTTAAATTAAATTTTTATCCATATATATACATTTTTTCAACCACTTTCCAATGTTACTCTCACTAGAACCTGCATCCAAACATCTCATCCTTGCTTACATGTCCTCATGTTTTGACTGGGACAGAGTCCTTTGACTATGTTTAGAAGTTTTTTAGGCCTAAAACCTAGTTTTTAAAGTTTTTTAAGAATTTTTATATTCTATTTATATCACTTATTACTTTTTATAAGCTTCATTTCACCTGCAAGGTCCCTATTATGCAAAGGAGAACCTATTTTCAACTACCTGCCTGTAGGACTATGTTTCATGCATTATGGGCTTGCCTGAAGGTGATATTGAGATTTTGATGATGGTGTATGGAACTAATATTCATGTATCTTATTAATATTACCCTTATTTTCTTTTATTTTACTTGGTAACTCTCATACCACATCCAGTCCATGTTTTAATCCTTCAACTATCATACCCCTACCTGACTGTATCAGTCTATATTTTGCCTCTATTCTGAGGTGTTTTAGTCATTTTAGGATTTTTACATGATGACTTAGGTTTATATTATTCATTTTTTACTATTTTAAATACCTTATCATGCTTGGATCCACCTATAAATCCTTAAAAAAGACATTATCCATGCTTTAGAAACCTAGTATTAGGCCACTGCCTACCTAGACTAGTCACAGTCATCACCCCTATTTAGTGCATTTTGACAAGTATTTAGGCCTTAAATAATGATATATGTAGGTTACCTTTAGTCACATTTCACCTTGTATTCATTTTGGAGATTAAAAACTAAGTCCAAACCCCAACCTTCTCCTCATTACCATGATGACTATCATAGTCATGTTTTCTACCCCTATAAGTGCATTTTGACAATGATTTAGGGATAGTTCAAGTTGTTTTGGGTTCCCACTTGAGTTAATTAAGGTAATTATCAATTAATTTCACCTATATCACTTTGGATGACTCCAAAAAAATTCATATTCCACTCTTACAACTCATTGTCCATACCCTGTTGACTGTGTTTGGCCTCTCCCAGTCCTGTGTACAGACATGGGAGGTTATTAAGGGGTTCAAACATTAAATATGACCCTTATTTTTGTCATAATAGCTCAATATTACTCTTTGGACTAGTTAGGATAGTTTAAAATAGGTGGCATGATCTAGGTTTATCAAATTGAAGTGTAAACTCAACTTTTTAACCCTCCCTTGTAGATATCACTGTCCAAAATCAGTGGTTTTTTGTCACTTTTAAGCTTGTTCAAACTCCATCTCCAATCCTCATTTTGACATCAAACTTTTCATGGTTGTTTTAGGTAGGTATGGATATCAATTTGCCCAAATTGGAAGCTTGGATCACATTTTAAGTGAATTTGGTGATGTCCCTAAAAACCTTCAAGTCCTCTATTTACAATTTTCAAGGACTGTTAGCCCAAAATAGTCAGCTCACTTTTGGAGTGGAAAATTTACGCTTGGAAACCTCCTAAACCTTAATATAATTCAATATAAGATCATTTAGATATTTTAGGGGTCTTAAATATGAATTCCATCATGTCTTTACCATTAAATGCTTTGTATAATTCTCTTGAAGCTCAAGCATAAATTGACTGTAAGTATCAAGGTAGTGAACAAGGAAAACATGGTTAATTTACTTTTAAGGGGTATATCTTGACTTATCACAAGGTAATTCATTGAAATATATTTTAAAAACATTAATCTAAGATCATTGAACACTTCAAGATCTCCTCCCATGTGTAAAATATACTTTAAAACATCTAAAGAAGTTGTAAGTGAAAAAAGCTAGTTTGGAGCACCTACAAACCTAGAAGAGGATTTTCTTGGATATTGAGATTTATAGAACAATAATAAGAATGGATATCTCTATAAAAAATAATATAAACACATAAAACCATCCATCCAAAATAAGAAAACTTGAAACAAGTTCAAAAGGAGACCCCTTCCTGAATGAACATGCATAAAAAGTTACCTGGAGTGTTAGCCATTGTTCATAAAGGAGGAGAAACCAAATTGAAATTTATTTTTATGAAAATGAAGTTCACTCAGATAAAGATCTAACCCTAGAAGCACTCCCTCCAAATCCACATGTACGGCCTAGGCCAAGTGCTTGAAGTTGACCATTACTATCTTTCTAAGACAAAATGAAGGAAAATTAGTTAAAAATGAAAGTTTTTGATTAAATTATTACACACCAAGAATTTAAATTGGTTATGGGAGGTGAAGAGACATCCCACCACATTTTTATCTAAAGATCAGATTATGGAGGCCATACAAGTGCCCAAAAGCCCCCTAAAAATAAGGAGAAACTACCATCCACTAAAAATAACTACTTCTTGGCTAACATCTAACTATCTTTGACATGATTATAACCTCTCTAATGTTGAAACTGATCTTGGTGACAAATTTACCCTCTTTTAAGTCTATACAAGTCCATTAATGGGCTAGAAAGTGGCTAAAAGACCCTTTTTTACACAATAAACATAACCAATGGCCAAGTAATGACTTGTAAACACATTAAAACATTATAAATACCATGTTAGGACAAAATGACACAAAATATACCTTTGACCAACTTTGACCAGGGTTTGACCATGCTTGACTTTAGTTGGCTAGGCCATTTCAATGAGGGTGAGCTTAGACAAGGACTAATACAAGGTTAAGTAAGATAATAGACCAATAATGGCACCCAATTAGACCTATAAATTTTTCTCTAAAAGTTTTAAATAGTAGGGTTTGACCTAATTTGACTAGAAGTCAAATTTGGTCAACAATTTAGCAACTCCTAGGGGTAACATGCTTGCCTATGTTAAGGACTAGTAGCCTTATCCTATCCATTAGGTAAGGAAGTCAGAATACACCTAGAAACATCAGGATCAGACCTTCAAAACACAAACAAGTTATTAATCTTACCACAAACACACAAAGGGAAAGAATAACACATACAAAAGACCCAACAAAACACAAAATAAAGACACACTTGTGCTATTAATCACTTAGGTAAAACAAGACATAGTATAAAGGAAAAAATATGTACATTCACCTTGATTATTCCTTCATTTCTAGATCAAAAGGGAAGTACCTTAGGTCTCCTTCCTCACTATATGAGTGAGGGTGCCAAGCATGTTCCTTCTTAGATGGGATGTTAGATGACTCTTACCTTCTTATTGCTCTTTGGTTTTGTACATCATTCAATGGAGACATCTCCCATGTATTTTAAAATTAGGTGAGGTCATATTGAACCTAAAATCATGCCTCAAACTACTATCCTTTCATCTTATCATGAAAAATCTAAAAATCCATATATGGGACAACTTGTTGCAAGTTTATCTCTCCTTGAAGGATTTGATCATCCTTTTCCATTCTCATAATATCTTACAAATATTTATGGAACATTATATTAGAAACATTTGGAAATGGTTCTTGCTAAAATTATAGATGCATAGTTGGATATAGAGACAAGCTCCAAATCTCTTTCAAAAAGCCTAATATCATCATATATTTCTCTATTATGATCTAGGCTCTCTTCATGATGTTGCTCTTTAACATGTATTTTTTCTCTCTCATATTGAGATTTCTTGTCTAGGAACTTGGTCTTTTCCTCCTCCTCATACCCTTGGAACATTTACATTTAAATCTACCACATGTCCTCCCTTTGAGACACATCTTCTTGCTTGTCATGACTAGTCAAGTCCAAGGGATTTGTAGGTTTTTTTAGAGTCTCAAATTCATTACATATGATCTCAAATATTTGCCATAGGTCATAATTCTTTGGCTGCCCTGCATCATGAAAAGGAGAGACAAAAAAAAAATCTTCTTCATTCTTAGAGTCTAAGAGAACTTGCTTCAAGGAATATTTTTCAACACAAGGGAAATCTTCCTTCATATCCTCATAAATTTAACTCTCCTCACCATTATTTATCCCTTCTCCATCTTCAATCCAATCTAATATTTCAATCTCATCTTCCCTCCTAGTGACATCAACCTTGGGCACTTCAAAAATAGGGATCCTAGCCAAAGGGGATTCCCAAGTGGTAATACAATTCTCAACATTAGGAGGGTAAACTTGATTAGTTGGAAGGGGTGAAAGGATGGGTTCAATATATTCTTGAGCAGGTGTGGGAGGGAGATTAATGTTTCTAAATTTATCTTCCCTACCAACTTCTCCACCTAAGCATGATTTTTTTCTTTCTTCATGGGTTGCCACCACCTCTTTCCATCTTGGGAAAGTAGGCTTAAGGATATTCTCATGGGATTGAGAGGCTGATGAAGGGGTGAAAGATATGTTGAGGAAGCTTAAAGTTTCTTTAGGATTTTCACCTTGATTGTAAGCTAGATAAGTAGGTTTAGATAGTTCACCTTCAGCTATCATAATAGATTTTCTCAACATCTGATTTGCTAACTCGATTTCCCTTTCAAGGTGAGCTTTAAAACTCAATCCTTCTTCTTCACAATATCCTCCAAGTTTATGAACCTACTCCACCATGATATTCTCATTTCCTTAGATAATTTATTGAATAGACTTAAAAGAGGAGAAGTTTTTGGGAATAGACAAGGAATTTGGGAGACTTTGAGGGTACCAAGATGGAGTTTATTCATAAGTTCTCAACCTTTCTTCTAGATGGAAGATCAAACCATAGATATCAATAATATCATTAGAAATACATGGCCAACTAGATTTAAATATATGGATCCATTCCCTTTTGACTTACTCCAAAGCATCCCTCACACTCTTGACACAAACACTAGGGATTATTTGACCACAACCATACCTAGTGTCAAGGTCTAACATATGGTCTTGATAATCAAGGAGACTCCTTTTGAAACTAATAATGGAATGGATTGGAGAGGAGCTACGTGAGCTAGATAGAGCACAAACTTGATAAGGCTAGTCATTGGAAGCATATGCTTGATGGGGATCATGACAAGTTGGCTAAGAACTTGTTTATAATTAGGAGGAAGAGGCAAAGCTAGAAATAACTCCTCAACATGTGTTAAAACAAGATCAAACTCATAATTATCCATGAATTACCTCATAAAAAGAGTATGAAACAAGAAAACAACTTTAAATAGGTATGTCTAGATTTTTGAACCAGTAGATATGTACTTGGAGTCACCATTGATGCTTAGTGAATTGCCTCCAAAGGCTAGTATCTTAAGAACACCAAAACTTCTCAAGGAATGGACCTCTAGTCCCACAGAGCATGCCAAAAATTTTTGTCACTTGAAATTACACCCAATGAGGAGATGGGAAAATATTATCCTCATTCAAGTGAAATAATGGAACCACCTTAGGGCTATGGTATCCCTATTAGGAGGTGGATCTCTAGATTAGGGGCTAGCTCCCCTTGATGCATCATTTAAGCTCATATTCCTAATATTAACAACTTGAAGGGATGAAAAGGGTTAGAATAACTAAAATTAAAACTATTATATTGGAATTGATACACCAAAATATTTTCTCTACTCATACCTTTAATATACACTTGAAATTAAGGACAAATAACATATACACTTCATTCAACATCAATCTCCCCTCTCACATCAATGCTTCAACATGGGGTCTTAGAGATGACATAAGATATAAGGGACTAAACAATAGGCATTCTAAGACACTCTATTTAGAGTCATACTCACTACACCTAAAATATACTTTGACACTTATTATTTACCTATAAGTGGGAGATTACAAACACACAAGGTACTAAGGAGAGAAATATGTGAAGGTAGATAAAACTTAAACTTACACAAGACTAACATCCATTGCACACTTAGTGAAATATTTGAATGATTTAAAAAACTTGTATATATTGATTCAAGGTAAAATTTTTGTAGGGATTCAAAAGGATATAATTTATAGAAGAAATGGGAAGGTAAAGAGAAGGGAAGTCCCAAGAGTCAATTGGACATGTGTCACTTGCTATAATCAGTTAAAAAATCATGAGAGAGAGGGATGTGGTGATATAATACATTTTATGAGTTAAAAATATCATTTGGAATCATTTAGGACCTACAAATAGTCAAGAAACTCCTTTTCTATGCATAAAAAATGCCCCTTATGATTGGTCTTACAAAACTTCCAAAACTCTACACTTGATCAATTTTGATGATTAATTTGAGTATGAGGAGTTACTAATAATCCATCACATTAATTTGGGAGGCTCTTGACCCTTCTTATCATCTTGTCCATGCATGATCACACTTTGTAGTCTCAGAATAACTCTTTTCCCTTCACCTTTCATATTTGGCATCTAAAAACTATTCAGCTCTACATTATGATCCATAAAATAGGATAAATGTCATTTTTGAGTATTTATCATAGCAATATTTATAATAAATTTGCCTTGAAAATCTCTCCAAATGAATATTTACCATTTTCTCTAAATCCTCACTAGTAGGCTCACTGGACTAGCTAAAAATAATTAGTTGGTAGGCACACTTAGGATTTTATATACTTGATCTAATGACAATAGGTAGTTATATCAAGTCCCAATATTCCTTCCAAAAGTGATTTCATATCCTATAAGTCCACCATGTCTACAAAATATAAAAAATGGTAAAAATAATCCTTGGTTTCTACTTTTCCATATATTTACATACAATACAAGTCCAGTTTTGTAATCCTCATGGAGTTGGTAACAAATTATCTTTAGTACTCAGGGTCAAATTCCTCCATCTAGGTGCACTTTTAGGCTCATCTTCACCTCTAGGTCACCAATAGGGTTTTGAAGGGTTCGTACTCTTAACATTTATTCATAAAGGTTTGAAATTTAAATTATCTCCAAATGAAACTTGTGGATTTTTAAAGACCCCCTAAAACTTCCTTGAATAACTCTAGGTCCCATGCAAAGGATCATGAAAGATATGAGCATTCAAAGATGACCATTTGAGTCAATTTTGCACAAATAATAGGGTTTGAGTATGTTCTAAGCCAAAATGTGGCTTCTTAGTGAATTTATTGAAAAAAAAATGTTGTAATTCCTTTTAATATTTCCTATAAACCTCCTCCAATCACTATAAAGTATAAAATCTCCTTTTAAGATATAAATGAAATTGACCCCTACTTGGCACCATGCCTAAACCTTGTCAATAGGTCTACCTATAACTTGGGCTCAAAAACAAATCTCAAGTGCATTCCCATACCTCCAAATGGATTAAAAATTTAGTTTTAACCTCAATTATTTTAATCCAAGTCATTTTTATTCTTTAGTAAAACCCAAAATGAGAGTGACCCTCCATTTGAGAGTAGGCCTATTTCTTGCCCACTAGGTATGCATGCAACCCTCCTTGGTTGGAGCACCATGTTTTCCATAAAACCAAAAAATTTTACTTCTCATTTCCCCCTAGGTTTTTTTTAGCTTCAAAAAACTTAACTTTAACCTTCCTTACCTTTTTGTCCATGATTTGACTTATTTTCATTAAGTGGTAGGGTCCATGCAAAGGGAAAAGTGCCCGCTATATGAGATGAAATAGGGGTAACATACCCTATTAATATTTAAAATTTTACTATTTTGGAATATTAATCAACCCAAAATGGTAATATTAACCAAATTTCATATCTTTATTCCAAGTTTTTACCCTCAAGACCTCTAAATTCTAAGACAGGTCATTAGGCAGGAAGAACATGCATGGTAGGTAGGGTACAAATTTGTTTTACCTTTGGAAAAATGTTTTAATTTTATTTTAATCCTCATTTTTATTTTTAAATTTAATTATTATCCATAAATATACCTTTTTTCAACCACTTTCCAACATGAATCTCACTATAACCTGCATCCAAACATCTCATCCTTGCTTACCTATCCTCATGTTTTGATTGGGACAGAGTCCTTTGAATGTGTTTAGAAGTTTTTTAGGAATAAAAACCAGGTTTTAAAGTGTTTTAATCATGTTTATATTCTATTTATATCAGTTATTTCCTTTTAAAATCTTCAATTCACCTACAATGTCCCTTTTGTGCAATGGAGAGCCTATTTTCAACTCCCTACCCATAGGACTATGTTTCATGCATTATGGGCTTGCCTGAAGGTGCTCTTGAGATTTGGATGATGGTGTATTGAATTAATATTCATGTTTTTTGTTCATATTACCCTTATTTTCTTTTATTTTACTTGGTAACTCTCATACCACATCCATTCCATGCTTTAGTCCTTCAATTAGCATACCCCTACTTGAATATAGCAGTCCATATTTTACCCTATTCTAAGGTGTTTTGGTCATTTTAAGTTTTTTCCATTATGATTTAGGTTTATATTATTCATTTTTAATATGTATAATACATTATCATTATTTTATCCACATATAAATCTTTCAAATGGAAATTATCCATGCTTTAGAAACCTAGTATTAGGCCACTACCTATCTAGACCAGTCACAATCATCACTCCTATTTAGTGCATTTTGACAAGGATTTAGGACTTAAATAATGATTTATTTATGTTACCTAGTTTCCCCTTTCATTATTTTCACCCTGTATTCATTTTTGGGGTTCCAAACTAGGTATAAACCCCAACCTTCTCCTCACTACCAAGGTGATTGTCACAGTCATGTTTTCTACCCCTGTAGGTGAATTTTAGCAATGATTTAGGGCTTGTTCAAGTTGTGTTGGGTTCTAAATTGAGTTAATTTAGGTCATTATCAATTAATTACACCTATATCACTTTTTAGGTCTCCAAACAAGTTCATATTCCATACTTATAACTCACTATCCATACCTTGTTGACTATGTTTGGCCTCTCTCAGGCATGTGTATGGATAGGGGAGGTTATTGAGGGGTTCAAACATTAAAAATGACCCTTCCTTTTCTCATACTAGCTCAGGATTACTCTTTGGACTAGTTAGGATAGTTCAAACTAGGTGGCATGATCTAGGTTCATCAAATTGAAGTGTAAACTCAACTTTTCAACCTTACCCTATAGATATCACTATCCAAAATTAGTGGTTTTTGGTCACTTTTAAGCTTGTTCAAAATCCATATTCACTCCTCCCTTTGACCTCAAACTTTTCATGGTTTTTTTTGGTATATAGGGATATAAATTTGTCCAAATTTGAGGCTTTTATCACCTTTAAATTGAATTTTTTGAGGTCCCTTAAAACCTTTTTTGCCTTTATTTACAATTTTTAAGGACTGTTAACCCAAAACAGTCAGCTCACTTTTGGAGTGGAAACTTTACCTTATCAACATCCTAAACCTTCATATCATGAAATCTAAGATCCTTTAGATATATTATGGGGATTAAAGATGAATTCCACCATGTCTTTACCATTAAAGGCTCCATATAATTCTCCTAAAGCTCAAGCATAAACTGACTGTAAGTATCAAGGCAGTGAATAAATAAAACATGGTTAATTTGATTTGAATGGGTATATATATTGACTTATCAAAAGTGAATCCATTGAAATAAATTTTTAGACATTAATCTAAGATCAAAGAATTCTTCAAGATCTCCTCCCATGTGGAAATTATCCTTCAAAACATCTAAATTAGCTGTAAGTGAAATAAAGATAGTTTGGAGCACATATAATCCTATAAGAGGATTTTCTTGGACATTGACATTTCTATAAAAACATATATAAACAACTAAAATACATAAAACCATCCATCCAAAGCAATAAAATTTGAAATAGGTTCAAAAGGAGACCTCTCCTGAATGAACATGCATGTAAAGCTCCTTGGAGTGCTAGCCATTGTTCATAAAGGAGGAGACACCAAATTAAAAATTCTTGTTATTAAATGAAGTTAACTAAAATAAAAATCTACCCCTAGAATCACTCCCTCCAATTCCACTTGTACGACCTAGGCCAAGTGTTTGAAGTTGACCATTATTAGCTTACCAAGAAAAAATGAAGGAAAATGAGATGAAAATGAAAATTTAAGATTAAATTATTACACACCAAGAATTTAAATGGGTTAGGGGAGCTAAAGAGACATCCCACCACGTTTTTAGCTGAAGATCAAATCATGGAGGCCGTACAAGTGCCAAAAGCCCCCTAAAAATAAGGAGAAACTATCGTCCACTAAACATAACTACATCTTGGCTAACATCTGACTATCCTTGACATGATTATAACCTCTCCCATGTTGAAACTGATCTTGGTGACAAATTTATCCTCTTTGAAGTCCATATAAGTCCATTAATGGGCTAGAAAGTGGCCAAAAGACCCCCTTTTTTCACATGAGACATAATCAATGGCTAATTAATGACTTGTAAACACATTGAAACATTTTAAAGACCATGTTAGGACAAAATGACACAAAATAGACCTTTAACCAACTTTGACCAGGGTTTTTCCATTTTTGACTTTAGTTGGCTAGGCCATTTCAAGGAAGGTGAGCTTAGACAAGGACTAAGACAAGGTTAAGTAAGATAATAAACCAATAATGGCACCCCATAAAACCTATAAAACTTTCTCCAAAAGTTTTAAATAGGAGGTATTGACCTCATTTTACTAGAAGTCAAATTTGGTTAATAGTGCCCCAATAAACATAGGTGGTAGAAGGAGAAGCAGTTGACTTGGAGGAAGAAGAAGAGGATTCTGATGAATAAATTAAATTAGAAAAGGCTAAAGAACTGATACTTAAAGATAAAAGGGGTAAATAACTAGCTAATGAAGACACCCCATTCTTGAGACCACATTTTTGTCTTCTACTTTTATTCCTATGTTTAGTACTGTATCTATTTCTTCTATGTTGAGAACCCCCAAGTTGGAAGTTCTCACTTCCACCTTCATTGATCCATTTGATACTAATTCTTTCATATAGTTCCCCTTTCTCAAACCAAAGGTTGATAAGGTTGTTTCTTCTAGTATTTCTTCTACCACCTCCATTGATCCACTTTTCACATCCATTCCATCCACTTTCATCATGGCTACCTCTAGCATTCCTTCCGACACTACCACTATTAGATCACTAAAATATAAGAAGCTACCTAGGAAGGTAGAGATAGCCATGGAATCCCCATAAATCCATGTTCAATCCAATCAAATCAACCTTCCCATGCCAATAGCCACTCCATTCAAAGAAACTATTATAACAAGTTTAGGCAAAGGCAAAAGGGCTAAGCCATAAATAGTCATAGTCCATCCACTCCCTCAACTTAGAGGAGTGGATTGGTCTAAAATCATCTAGCCCTCCTTTCTTGACACCCTTTTTAAGGAATCCAAGAAGAAAAAAGTGGTTGATGAGGCTAAAGAAGAGGTTGTAGTCACAACCTCAGAAGAAATAGATGCCAATCAATTGATAATTCCCCTATGGGCCATGGATTTAAGGACTAAAACCTCACATATGCTCAGTTTCAAAATCTCTAAGTTCCCTTATATTACCACCTTATTTTACAAACCATCTAGGAGCATTCAGAGGGTGATGAAGCGGAAGATAAAAGATAACAAAGGTATGAAATTGATTCTTGAAGAGAGATAAGAGGTTTTCTCCCTCACTAAGAGACAAAATAGGTAGCTTGGGAAATCCCCTATGTTAAAGACTTTAAATCTCTAGCTAAATCACAAAAGGATGCCATGGTGGCAATCTATGAGGGTACCAAAATGGCCAAACAATAGTTGGAGGTCAAGCTAGAATGATTGAAGGAACAAGCTAAGACTATGCATATAATAGTATGCATTGAGGGTGAGGTTTAATATGTAGCCTCCAAGTATTATAATTCATTAGAAGAATTGGAATTTATGTGGGTTGAATTATCCCCACACATTATTAAGAATAATTAATTATTTAATTCTTTGAATAGTGATAGTAATAAATTAAAGATGTTGAGTGTATACATAGGTAATAAGGCTTATAGCCACTTAAACTTCATGACACCACTAGAGGCATCTAACACCCTCAACCTGGTAGTCATAGGGATAGAAGAATATCAACAAATGGATGATAGTAGTTAGGGATTTACTCCCAAAATATCAAGATTATGAGGCTCTCATTCTTCAAACCTTGAAGGATATAAATTTATCCAAATTCAAGGATGTTATAGGGAAATTGATCATTAAGGTCAATTTTGATCAACTCATATAGGAGGCTATTGATAACTTTAAGTAGAGTTTGTAGGGGCTTCCATTGGAGGATATAGAGGCTGAATTGAGATTTTCCAAGAAGGTCACTAAAGTGGATATTTTCAAGATCAATTTCCAAATGACCAAATTAAAATATGTAAAACTCTTGGGTCAAGTCAATAAGATACAAAAACTACCTCTACTAAACTTGGACATCATTTAGAAGCATTACCTGTAGATTGAAGTAAAGAAGAAGCAAGCTTAGGTTGCTACTTCTAGTGCCACATTGACATCAACAGTCTCCACATCAACTACCTCAACCAAAACACCAACCAAGGTCCATGTAGCTATTCAAACAATGTAGCCTTGAAAGGCTAAGATTTTTTGCATGGAAATTTTGTAACGATGTGCATATATTTTATATATATTTTTATTTTTCTTGTAGTTTGATCTATAATTCTAAATTTTCCTATATTCTTTGTACACATGCACACATTGCATGGTTTTTTGTAAAGATAACTTAGACTAATTGACAACTATAAGTCAACTCTATATAGTTTTGATTGTATAACTATCACATTTAATGAATTTTTCATGAACTTGGAGGATGAGGTGACCCCTTCCCCATCTATTTAAATAATTTTAATTCACATATTGGATTGGTCAGAGAATTTTTCAATATACAGAAGCAAAATTTGATTTTGATTGTCCACTCATGTGTTTGCATATTTTCTTTCCACTATTTTTGTAATCAATTTTATTTCTTTGGTTGTATGAATTAATAAGACTTAGTGTTCAAAATCTAAAAATGGGTTCTTGATTGTCTTGATTGGTGTATTAATCTTATATCTGTAATAGCTATTGAAAGATTGGTAACTTATATTGATTACAAACAGTTGAGTTGATTGATTCTTAATTTTGAGTGTGTTAAATTGATTTATTTTTCTATAGTTTTATGTGAGTGTGTAATAGATGCCTTAAATACCTCACTAGCCCAAGCCATAATTTCTAGATTAAAAGTGTGCAATAGCTACCCTAAAAAGAGAAACCTTTGACTAAGGCCTATGAGTTTCCTATGTCAGTATCCCCTTAGATTTCTTAATTGTGTATGACTGTGTGTTTGTAATATCTTCTAGCAGTAGGCATAGGTTTTGAAAGTATGTGTCCACTTAAAAACTAGCCAGATAAGTGATTTTTGAAGACCATAAAACCTTCTTTTTTGCCTTACCCTTCCCTTATTTTTTGAGTTTGTTTTGAGACCTACCCAATTTATATTAGTAACCACCCATCCACCTCATATATATTTTACTTTATTTTATAAACCACTCCTCCATTCACAAAATATTGTTAACAACCTGTATGCTTTACTTGTTACTCCATCACCTAGTTATTAAGACCGTATACCTATAACTTTTTCCCTGGAGTGGATTTCATGTCTATTGAGATCTTAAAATTTTAGAGACTACCTCATTGTCTATGGTGTGCATAAAAATTACATCAAAATAACATTGGTGCTAGAAGGAGGGATTGAACCTCTAATACAAGAGGTTAATTTCTACATAAAGTTGTAATAGAGTCACCCAAGAGAGTGACTAGATATAAATCCCAGGATGGTCTTCTAGTCTCACCCTTTCCAAATCATATGAGACCTATAATTATACCAACTATCCATAACAAACCTAGGACTCCTTCTCTAGTAAGGAACCCTTTACCTATTAATCATCCAATTGCTCAACCACCCTAGTTATTTGGATATGTTATTACCATCCCAAGAGACATGCATGATTTACCTTGGAATTCTAAAAAGTATCTACCATCTTTCTCTCCTTCAGGAGAAAGGACAATAAAAAAACATATTAAGTCTTTTAAATTTGCTATGATATTAATGAATGTTATCAATGAAGATGTTGCATGTAGACTATTCCCTTTTACACTAATGGATGTTGCTTATGATTTGTATCTAAATCTAACAAAAAATTCCATCACTTCTTGGGATACATGTCAATTAGATTTTCTTACTCAATTTGGATAGGTCACCATCACTAATGTAATATACCAGCATGAAGAAAGAGCCCAACAAGCCTATTTGTACTTTTAATGCAAGAGTTCAAAACATGTATAACTAGTTAAGCCCAAGTTATAAGCCAAAAGAAGCATTAGCATTAGAGATGTACAAGAAAACACTAGATCTAATTATTGTGATGTTATTGATAAGGGAAACTATTGTCAACACATTAGCATTGGCATATGAGAAGCCCACCAACATTGATAGGTAGCTCAATCCTCATGTACCTAGTGTACCTAACATTCACAATGGTTTCCTAGTGTTGAATCTAGTCCCACATGTAAATCAGAACATCCTAACATTCAATCAAAACTAGTTGTACATGCTAATTCCTCTAACATAAGTAATGTAACCAAATAATAATTTCTTTAATAATCATGCACATGGAAATAGTTACCACTATAATCAACAATTAGCCACATATTTTGCTACTATTCTACAAGATACTGACTCTATAAAGGTAGAGTTGGAGGCTATTCAAAATATGGTTCAAAATTTAAGTAATGACTTCCTAGGCATGCAAAGAAAGATGGGTAATGCTAATACCCCAAATAGTAATCAGAATCTTAGATTTCATAGGTACAATAGACCATTCAACATGCCTGTGAACAATATGGAGTAGCCTTGCAAACTTTTAGAGATCAACATGGCATAAATGGCTATGCCTAATTTGTACATAATTCATAATATTTATCAACATGGTGAGCTCTACTGCATTGATTTTTGTGCATTGTTTGAAATATTTCAAAGGGAGGTGGTAAGACAAGACCAAATTCATAACCCACTAGAATCCCATTAGGATCTTATCCCTTCAAGCACTATCATGTTCTTCAAGACTCATGAGTTTCCCTTTCCAAGTGAAGATGATAACATACTAGAGGACAATGTAGAGGAAGTCTATCCTTTCCATAAATTTAAGAAAGTTGGGTAAAATCTGAGGAACAAGTAGCACTTTATGACTTCTACTCCTCTAAATAGCATAACAATTCCACATAATCCTAAAGCTGACAAAAATCCACCTCTTCCTAGAGGGAATGATCAGCCTTAGAACAAGGAGGAACCAAGTAAAGAGGGATATAATGTCATTGAAGATATGAATAAAATCAAAGAAAATATTACTCTTCATGAGTTAACTCAACTCATCGAGCAAAAGGAATTGTTATGAAATTCTACTAATGGGAAGACTGCTATGCAAAGAGCCAAAGCATCTATGAGTAAAGCAAAATATGTTGACACTAATGTCATTTATAATAGAAAACTAGATTTGCCACCCTTTTTTTTACCATCAAATCATTTGGTAATAACATTCATAATTATTTAGTTTATTATGGGGCTTCAAAAACTATTATTCCTGGTTTCATATGTCAAAATCTTGGTTTAATTCCAAGCCCTTCAAAGAGAAAAAATTCACAACTAGATAAAATAGTGGTACCAATGGTAGGGAAGTTAAATGATGTATGTATTAAAGTAGTATCTAAACCATGAACCTAGATGACCATTGGCATCTTCTTAGTAGACATACCCAAAGGTTATGGATTTTTTTTTAGTAGGGATTAGTCTAAAACTCTCACTGGATATCTTTATACAGACTTCCCTCATACCATGGAGAGGTATTACGAATCAAATCTAGATCAACAATGAGCCAAGGATGAAATATCCCATTATTTAATATAATGTTAATAATGAAGAAGTAAAATATGAATCTCCTAGCCTTGGTATTTACACTTTCACTATGTATAATAAATAACAAGAGCTAGAGTCTGAAGGTTCTAATTAACTATGGATTTTACATTTTAACGATGTCAAATCCAAACAAGGATCATGCATAGGATTCAAATTGATTTATCCATAATGAAATAAACTCTTGGTAGCATATAGGTTGTAATTCCCTTACACCAATAATAGGGATAATTATGAAGCTTTAATTATGGGATTGTAGTTTGCGCTAAAGAATAATGTGAAGTAGGTGTGAGTATATGGTGATTCAGAGCTAGTGATTAACCAAGTCAAAAATGAATATTAGTGCAATTTGTCTTATTTGATAAAGTACAAACAAAAAACATGGGACCTAATTGAGACCTTTGAAGCTTTCAACATAGAAGCAATTCCATATAGTAGAATCAAGCTATGAATTCACTAGCTACTACTGTAGTTAATTTAGAGCCTCTCAAAGAATCTAAGGTAAAAATATTTTCTATTGAACTAGTGCCTTCTCCTTGTGTGCCTGATAATGTGGAAAATTTTCAATTATTTGATGATGACCAGTAGATTATTTAGTTTCTAACTAATTTAGGGGAGTTTAAGTCCCAAATAATTGATGATAAAGAAGTTAATCATCTCTATCAAGAGGAATCAAACAAGGAAGGTATTTCCAACTCAAATAGAATTATATTCCATTTGGGTTGGTCTTTTTTGAAAGACAATTTGGCATAGAAGATATTATTTCAAAAAGGAAAATATAAGAGATGAACATAACCCATGATATGTTAATATTGGCCTCAGCTACACCTAAAAAGAGAGACAACAAGTGAAAGATTTAATCACTCGATATAGAGATGTCATTTCCTATACTTATGAAGATTTTAAGGTTTATAAACCTCAAGTAATTACTCATATGATTCCATTGAAACTAGACCATAAGCCATTTAGATAAAGGTAAATACCAATCAATCCTATTCTATAGCCTCTCATTCAAAGAAAAGTGGAGAAGTTATTAAGTGCCAGAATAGTCTTCCTAATCAGACATTCTACATGGGTGGTCAATTTGGTCCTAATCAGAAAGAATAATGGTGAGATCAAATTATGTGTGGATTTTAGAAACTTGAACAAGGATTTTAAAAAAATATAACTATCCCCTACCTTATTTGGATGAAGTGATACAGACAGTAAGGGATTCTAAAATGATGTCCTTCCTAGATGTATTTTTAGGCTATAATCAAGTATTTGTATAATCTAAGGATAAGCTGAAGAGTGCATTTACTATGAAGTGGGGAACTTATGAATATAAGAGGATGATATTTGTCTTGATAAATGTAGGAGCTACCATTAAATTCACTATAGATCATGCATTTAAAGTATTAAAGGGAAAATGCATAATCATCTACATGGATGATCTTACTATGTTTTTAAAAAATGGGAATGACCACATAGGCCACCTCTAGTTGATATTTGAGAGATGAAAAAAGTTTGGTATCTCACTAAACCTAAAAAATAATCTATTTGGAGTGAATAAAGGAAATCTCTTATTACATAACATCACCAAAGAAGGAATCACCATTTATCCAGAAAAAATTCAAGCAATTTTGAATATTGTGCTACCAAATAGTAAAAAGTAGCTCAAATAATTCTTTGGGAAGATTAACTTTGTTAGGAAGTTTATCTTAGGATTTGTAGAGATTATTAGACCTCTAAATTCAATGCTCAAGTAGGATGCCAAACTAGAATGGATAGATAAAGTCAAAAAGTCTTTCCAAGACATAAAGATGCAATATCTTAGGCCCCAATACTAATTAGTCCAAATTTCATGAAATATTTCTACTTGTACTCATTCACTTTAGAACATACAATTTTTGTTGTTATAACATATAATAAAGATGAGACTAAGCATCCAATTGCATTTATGATCACAAATATGAAAGATGTATAACTTAAGTAATCCATGATTGATAAACCAATCTTTGCTCCTTTCAAAGTAGTAAAGAAGTTTCAACACTACATATTAAGGAATAAGACCATTGCCATTATGCATGATCTTTTTATCCTTATCATATAATGAATTAGGAAAATTTCAAGGAAAGTGGATGGCAAAGCTGCAAGAGTTTGACATAAAAATCAACCCTATGAAGATCATTCAAGGTCAAGGAATCATTAAAATCATGATTAAACCTGACCCACATATTACTATTGAATAGGTGTGTCAATATTAGGTATCTAAAAGAGAATGGTATACTAACATAATATAATACTTTCTTATAGGTACTTGTTCCCCAAAAATTAGTAGAGAATGAAGGAGAGCTCTAAGGCTCAAATCTTCTCACTACATGATCAAGAAAGGGGTTCTCTATAGAAGAAACTATGAAGGCATTTATCTTAGATCTATATCTATAGAGGAAGCTAAATATATTCTAGATAATTTATATCAAAAAATAGATAGTGGTCATCCTTCTAGGAATACTACAACCTAGAAGATCTTAAGGATGGGATACTACTGGCTAATAATTTTTTTTAAATGCTCAAACTCATGTGAGAACATGCCACAAATGCCAAACTCTAACTAAGATAGAAGTACATCCAATAAAACCCTTACAACCTCTTATTAAAGGAAGGCCATTTGCCCAATGGGGTTTAGAATTCATTGATGTCATTAACCCAAATTCCTCAGCTATCTGTAAGTTTATACTCACTACTATATATTATTGCACCAGATGGATTGAAGCTATAACAATGAAGAATTTTAGAGCACAAGGTGTGATTCACTTTTTGGAGGAACACATCATCACTATATTTGACACCCCCATTTCTATAGTTTGTGATAGTGGACCAACATTCATATCAATAAAATTTATTGAGTGGGCACATGATAATTAGATAACTATTAGGTCATCCTCTAACCATTACCCCTAAGGAAATAGATTGGTAAAATCAATGAATAAGAAATTGATAGATATAATTAAGAAATCAATTGGAGATAAGCCTAGAGATTGACATAATCTATTTAAGTATGCCCTTTGGCTAGACTGAACTAGATACAAGTAAGCCCTCAAAGCTTCACCCTACCTACTGGTGTATGGAAGTAAGCCAATATTCTCAATCATGTTGAAGCTACCAACTTACCAGTTCATGCAGGACTACATGGAACCAAATAATCAAATAGATTCTTGATTGCATGACATAATATAAATGGAAAATTCAAGTAATGAAGCCTTATAGAAATTCAGAAAACACTAAGATGTATTCAAGTGATGGTTTAATAAAAGAACAAAGGTCAAAGCATTTAGGATCTTAGATCTAGTGTTTCTTTGGTATAAACCCCATGAAAATAAAAGACAACATGACAAATTTTCCCCACTATGGATTGGACCATATCAAATTTCAGAGATCCTAGACCATAATGCATTTTGTCTAAATGATTTGCAAGGTAATGAACTCACATATCCAATCAATGGATATTTTTGGAAGCATTACTTCATGGCTATGATATCTAAAGGTACCACCAACTAATGAAAGGACATGGTAGAAGTAGGATTAGATTAGATTTACCACTTTCCTAGAGTATATTTCCTATTTTCTTAGGCTAGATTTATTACATTCATAGAGTAGATTTCCTATTTTTTTAGGCTAGATTTAATAATTTAATAGAGTAGATTTCCTATTTTCTTAGGCTAGATTTAATGCTTTCTTAGATTATAATTTAATGTTTTCTAGATTAGTTATTTTGTTACTTCCTGTGACAGTCTAAATTATGTTTTTTCTATGATATAACCAAGGTAAAATCCAAACCAACTAAGCTTATATTTAAATAGACCTATGAAAAAGGGGAATTTATCTAGGAAATTCTTCAACATTTGATCATCTCTACTTTTTCATTCGAGATCTCTTAAGCAGTGGGACTTTTTGAGTCTTCAAAACTTTTGTATGTCTTTAGGGTTTTTACATCAAACATTTTGTCTGAAAGTATTATCCTGATAATGACTTATCTTTATTAGAGCTTCTAGGTCTTCAAAAATTTTGTTTAGATATTTTGTCTGATGGAATCTTGGGTCTTCAAGATTAATTTTATGGACATTTTTTTGATAAACCATATAGCTTTACGTATATGCTTCAAAAATTTTGTTCAAACATTTTGTCTAATTGGAATTCAATTTTTGAGGTTTTTGTTTAGGTCTTTGTAAAGATTAGTCCCAAAAAAAATCCAAAATACCAAATTCTAAAAATCTAAAAGATGTTATACTTATTTAAATAAATCCAAAATACTTCCTAATAGCAGACTAAAGTCACCCACCAACTAGAACTAATAAATTTTGAACTATGAAAAAAATAGAAAATGGGTGAACATTGGGCATTTATATCACATGAATTGGTAATCAATTATAAATCTATATACACAATGTGAAAATTAAATACTTCATTTCTTACAAATAAACTTAAACTCAAAGTCTAATGCTATTATACATGACTAAAATCCCTAGCTACTACTTGTGAGAATACTACGTGAAAAACTAGTGACTAGTGGATGTGAGAATTATTCATAGAACATGAAAAGCATGTAAAAGAGACTATAATAAATCCAATTTCTTGTAAATAACAATGGTTCCTTCATCTAGACCATTTAGGGGAGTATTTAAACCATCACCATAATCAAGGATTCAACAGAGTTTATGGATACAGTCTTCGATGTCACCATATTCGACAATATTTACATGACTTATTCATAATTTTGGGACATTGTTGTCTCTGTGGATATATTTTTTTTGATGGAAATATCTCTCCCTCAAAACAACTATTTATCAAGGATTTATTATCACTAAAGAGACAAGGTTTACACTTTGTTACTACCAAGCCTAAGGTGATACCATGCATTGAGCTCCTCCATGGCTTGTTCTTCACAAGCAAGGTCATGTAATATTCTTTCCTATGGAATATCATCGACCCAATGGTTTTATCATATATTCTAAGAGCTGATTTATATATATATTTGTCATTACCCATACCTGATGCTTACTTTGAAAAGCATAGGCTAGTCCACTAGAATCAAGACAACACAATGTAGAAGGTTTTGTCTTCATGTCTTCTCCCCAACAAGACCATTACATTCAAAGGGAAGAGTCCAAAGGATCCTACTCCCATCATAAAATTAAATATGGGAGTGTAGATAGGTATGGTACTATTTAATAGACTTTACAACATGCCTAACATTCATTTTCTCCATTTGGATTGGGTGGTGTTACTACGCATGATGCTAACTAGTGATGCCACATTGACATTGGGAGAGATTATTAGTTTTCATTTAAGGGAGTATGTCATCTCCAATAATAAAATACCCGCTCTTTTAGGCCATTTTTACATGATTTCATATTTGTTAGATGTTGTTATGGGTACTATCTATAAAGTTCTCAGTGAATTATAGAACACAACCACCAATTTTATCAAAAATAGGATTTGTGACCATTTTCACTTCATGCACATTTATTCTTACATGAATAATATGGTGAGTATTACCAAGTATGTGTATCCTCAATTTTTTTAGGTTATCCATGGTTCACTAATGCCCAAGATTGGGGCTATCATTATGAAAACACTTTCTACAAGAGGGGACAATTTCTTGTACCTATATTTCACTATTATTATGAACTGGGGAAATAAAGTTCACCTCCTATACCTCCTAAAGTATATACCTAATAATTTGGTTAAGAAATAAATTACTTTCCAATTATGGTGGACCATAGAGGAGGATTTATCTAGGATGAATAAATCTCATTCTTTGTCCATAACATAGTCATTGGCTGAATAGTGTATATAATGAGAAAACACTTTGGAGAGGTTGGTGGCAAGAGAAAAATCTATGACTTCCCCACACTTCGACATAGGGATTAGGATCCCCAAATAGCCATTTAAAATCATATGTAGGACTTCAATATCCCTTACAACCACGTGCATTATCCCTTTGATTTCTTGTTTATGAATGCACAAAATGATGAGGAAATTTTGGATAGGGCAAGGATTGTTAGATTGAAAGAGGATCACTTAAGGATGATCCAATAGGAGCATGTAATATTTGTTATGGAATTTCATAGCATGAAATCACTCTTTCAAGGGTGAACACATTTAGACATTTGGAAGGGTAATTCCATAGAGTAATCAAAGGACCAAGTAGGCTCCTCATCACAATTACTCCTTCTAAAACTAAAGGCTATAAATAAAGAACCTAGGGAAACTAAACCAAATCCAAAGGGAGTAAAATTATGAGACCCTATCAATTTAGATTTTGATGGGGTAGAGAACTACATAAAGAACCATCAGTTTAAATTCTTATAGTTATTCCTTAGGTACAAGATTATATAGATGTAGAAATAGATAAATTAGTTAGATTAGGCCATCTAGGCTCCTCTTCATAGCCAAAAACTACCCTTTTCTACATAAGGAATCCTAGGACTCCCATAAATAGTCTTATAGTTGATTGATCTGAAGTCTTGCCTACAGTGCCCCAATAAACATAGGTGGTAAAAGGAGATGTAGTTGACTTAGAGGAAGATGAAGAGGATTCTAATGAAGAAATTGAATTTG
Organism: Torreya grandis; assembly: GCA_037957365.1. Classification (NCBI taxonomy): domain Eukaryota; kingdom Viridiplantae; phylum Streptophyta; class Pinopsida; order Cupressales; family Taxaceae; genus Torreya; species Torreya grandis. Next base: position 1,961,728 of record JARHVA010000179.1, read on the forward strand.
AAAAGGCTAAGGAATTAAACCTTGAAGCTAACAAGGATAAATAACTGATTGAGGAAGACACTCCAAGTACCTAGGTTCTTGAGACCACTTCTTTTTCTTTTGATTCTATTCCTATGTTTGGTACTATTGGCCACATTTGGCCCACATACCAAGCATGATCCTAGTGGCTAAAGGTCTTGATGTAGAGGAAGAGGAAAAGTTCCTAAATGATCAAAATGGTTTGAACTAACTCTAGATGGAATGAGTGGAACAAAGAAATCATGAAGCTCATAATATTTTGAATCACTTTAGGTTCACTTAAAATTTAATTCATTAATTTTTAAAGAATGGTCCAAAGTTTTAGAGACCCTATGGAGTGCTCTATATAAGCATGGGAGTACATGGAATTCATCTGGTCCATTCATTCCATCTAGATGTTTAGTTTTAGTAGTAAAAAAGCTGAGTAGGCATTTTCATGGTGCTTGATCTCATACATGTGATGGTCTCAAGAAAAAATAATCATATGGGTCTATTTATTTTAGAGTCTAGTTCATATTTTCCAAGTTTTAGCTCATTCACTATATCACAATTAAATATATGCATGGGTAAATTTGGCTCCTAACAAAAAATTTGCAAAGTTTCCATACTTAGCCTTTTTATACTAGACCATCGTCAAGACATCATATAGGATCACTTGAACTAGTTGACTTCAACATTTTGCAAAAACATGTAGAAATCTCAAGTGGAAATTAGATCAAAAGGGTTTGTTCCTTTCATCATTAGGTATATTATTTACAAGTTTGGTGTTCTCATGATCTTTGTGATGCAAGTTATAAAATTGCAAAGTTGGTCAAGAAATGATAGACATCTATGAAAACATAATTTTTAAGACCCACAAAGTGATCATTTAGATCTAAAATCCTTGGTAAGAACTTGAGAAGGAATACATGGTTGATAAGTGTCAATTTTGTGGGATATTGATCAAGTCAAATGGTCATCAAATCCTAGGAACCAATGAGAAACTAAGCTCAGAATAATGGGTCCCAAAGATCCATGGTTTGTATTTAATCAAATTTCAAAATCTGACAAAGCAAAATAAAGTAAAGGGGTCAATGATCCAAGTTGATTACCTATAGATAATAACATATAAATGAGTTGGGACATTCAATGAAAGTTGATAAAGCAAAACTATCTCAACTCAATGAGCAAGATTAAAGATTCAAACTTAGGCTTGACCTAAATTGGTGAAAAAGCTAAAGGAAAGGAGCTCAATGAAAACTTAGATATGACCTAGCATTGAATAGAGTACCATCTATATGTAAAATTATAGGAAAACCAATATCTTTAGATTGGTTTTCACCTATAGTTATTTGAATCCAAGATCTAAGGCACATAGCAGATATGTGATTAATGTGAAGATCATCCGAAGTCATGTTTTTGACAAATCACTGCTCAAAATAGACATGAGATGTCCTTGGTAGTTTGAAGATATGAGGATTTTACCTTCATAATGAAATATAGTGGAGGATCCAAAGTACCAAGACTTGGGGATTTAGAAAGTAGTTAGAGCATTCAATTTGAGTAGGATCATGACTTGCCACTTTTGGTAAACTCTTGTCTTTTAGTGTAGCGTATTCAACCCATGGAATGATTTAGGGGCTATCTAGGCAAATCATGAATATATTACTCATAATAACCTATTCTAATTTGACTAGAATCCTAGTAAAATATCTTTTGAAGCTTACAACTCATTGATTGTCATAAACAATGTGATCTTCCATTTTCTCTCTTCCCCTTCTATATTATCCCTTTCTTTTGATTTTGTAAAGGGTTCTAAGATTTTAGACTTTTTTAATCTTTTAAAGAGATGGAACTTTTTTTGAGATACTACAAATTATTTTTAGCTTGATTAGGCTCAACCTAGTTAAGCATTTATAAGAACTACATCTTAATGCATAAGGACTTTATTTACGTATCTTCTTCCTTGAATATGTATTTGGCAAGCTATGCACTAGGACATTATGTGAAAAAAAATCTTCATCATCCATGGTCATTATTTTTGACTTTATTTAAGGAGTTTTCAATGTTGTTTACAAGTCTAGATTAGTGTTCTATTCTAAACCTTTTCTATGAAATACTTATGTAAATTAGCTTGATCTTAAGGTTGTGTAAGCTAGTATCATCCTTTGGTAATCTAGTGTGGGTTTGAGCTTATGGGAAATTCCATCTTAATTTTGGTGCATCACCTAGTTAACTTTTTTATAATCCCTTACTCTCATTCTAACCCTTTTCCCCATGAAGCATTAAGTTTAGCATTAGTTTTAGGTGAGCATCAAAGAGGAAGCCAACCTGCTCTAGAGGTTCAGCCCCACCATAGGTTACCCATAGTCTAGGTTTGTCTCAATATTATATCTCAATTAGAGAGAGCCTAAAGAAACCTCTTCAAAGGTATGAATTGAGCCTATAATAGTTTATAGCATGCCTGGTGGGATTAAGGTCCAAAATAATGGAAGAATTTTTGGTGTTATTTTTTTGTGTATCAAGCTTTGGAGGATTTTTGGCAAACATCATTGGTGACTCTAAACATATATCAGTTGGTTTAAGCATCCCAAGTTCCTAATCACCATCATTTGGTATGTACAAACCACCCATTTGATCAGAATGCATGTTCACTCATTCCTTATCCTTCATATCAAGTTAACAATATTCATGACTTTACCTTGAGTGGTCCTCAAATTTTAGTTTAGTTGCCATATAATTATTCTTGCCAATCTTACAGAAAGCTTATCTATCCTCCATATCAACCCACTTACCCCTCTAGTCAACCTTGTCGAGCATCCTTCCATCTTGGATCCTTTCCTATGTCAATGACCCCAACTTTTTTATACCCTCCATTGTGAAACCACCCTCTCCCACACCCATTCAAGAAAAGGAGGAGGTGTAAAAATATTTCATCACATTCACCTCATGGAAATTGATCAAGGAGGGCACAAAATATAAAAGGTAAATGGCAATCAAGAAAGTCCAAGAACCAGTCCTGGTAGAAGAAGGGTTAGTTATGCAAGAGATGAATAAAATAACTATAACTCAACTCAATGAGCTTGGTGTATAAGAATTTTAATATTATCCCTCCTTCCCTTAGAAACTACCTAAAAGAGCCTTTAAAGTGCCTAGCTAGAGGGATACTCTTTTCTATGTACCTAGGGATATGCTATATTAATGTATATGGGTTGATGGAGATGCCAACATATGGCACACATCCCTTTAGTTAGTTATATGGTTACAATATATTAGGATAATGGAGTAACTTATAGAATTAGTACATTTGGTAATGGTCAGCCTACATTGGGATTAGGAGGTTACCCATCCATGGGTTAGATAGATGTGTATATAGAGGAGATGATTATCATGGTAAAGATATCAAGTAAGCATTGAGTCTTCTATTGTAAGAGGATATTGGAGGTTGTCCCCTCGAAGAGACATTGTGGAGTTATTCCTTCCTAAAGGATTATTATATGGTGTTTCCCTACCTTAAGGTTATTTTTACATATATTTAATATCAAGATCATATCAAGTGGTATCAGAGCTTTGATTTGGGCAATTTGTGTGGAGCAAAACCCTAGTTTTTGAATCAGAAATAACTTTTTATTGGTTGCAAATTTTTCCACAATTTTTTTCATGGATATGGATAATATTTCAAATAAGTCACAATAAAAAAATTGATATTTTTTAATTATTTTTGAGGGAATTATTACTATTTTAGGTTTTATACTAATTTCCTGTATCTTCCTAAAAGTAAGGAATTTTTTTCTAAATTTTTATTGAAGATATAAGAATATATAATAAAAGCACAGTCAAAATTTTAGAATTTTTAGAGTTGTTTTGAGTGATTTGTTGTGATTTTATGGTTTTTCATATATTCAATCTACAAATCAAAATTCTTGACATTTTTTTCACAAAAGTTTGGCTAAGGTTATATTATTATAAGATGAAGATATAGTAAAAATTTGGAACTTTTTGGATCGGTTTTGTATGATTTATTGACATTTTAGGGTTTCATGAACCCTATCTTTTTTTGTGGATCATGGAGTTGCAAAAAATTTCAAGGGAAGATGATGTTGATGCTAGAGAATGGTGGCTCATTTTTAAGGAGAATAATACTAAGGACATTTTTTGGAAAATAGAATTATCTCTTTCTTTGTCTGGGCTTGCACGACATTGGTGGTCTAATCAATTGATCTTTGCACAACAATATTCTTCATGGGAAATAATGGAACAACTCTTCCTATATCAATGGGGTATAAAATAAAAAGAGGATGTAGAAGAGGAAAAAAATAATGATAATAAAGAAGAAGAAGAAGAAGAAGAAGAAGAAGAAGAAGAAGAAGAAGAGAAGGGTGCAAATAATTTGGATCCAAAGAAATCCGAGTCAATTTTTAAATTTCATGGATGCATTCAAAAGAAAAAGGTGGTTGTGTCCATAAACCCTACCAACAAGTATAACTTGATTCACATGAATGTGGCCAAGAATCTACATGATCAAGAAAATAATATCAAGGAGGTTCAAGTAGATGGTAAGAATATTTCAATGTTTGAATATTTGAAGCTCATTATGAAAAAATATGTTTTTCATTCAGATTTTTATGCTTTGGATATAGATGATATGGATATAGTTCTTGGATATCCATGGTTAGACACTTTGGGAACAATGAATATTAATTTTCAAAAAAAATCATGAAGTTTTGGTATAGGAAAAATATCACTTTACAAGATATCATAGTAAAAAAGGCACTAATAACAATCTAAGTAGATCATGAGGATGAGATGGAAACAGGTGATGAAGAGCATGATGAAGATTCAGATGATATAGATAAAGACACACTACAAATGAACACTTCATCTACTCAAGAGATAAAGAAGGAAAAGGTGGAAGAGGTAGAAGCAAAGGTGGATAAGGTCAAAGTATTAGAAAAGGTTGAGGTATATAGACACCCACATCATCATGAGAGGAAACAATCATGGAACTAGGTGAGGAAGTGTCATAACAAAAATTATTTTGTCTGTACATTAAATAAAATTTCCAATCATTATTGATATGCAAAGAATCCAAATAAAAAATACTATGGCACATGGAATTAATGGGGAAATAACTATGACTATGCATGGAAGAATACCTACTATGGTCATGGTTGGAATCAGAGTAGTGCAGCAAAATATGGTACATGGAATAAAAAAAGGAATAATTATGCTTAGATACCAAAGCAATATAATTATGATCATGAACAAAATTAGAGGAGCACAATGGAATTTGGAAACAATCTTGGAGAGCTATCACCTGCCAAGATCACATATGGATGGCTAGATGATCGAGATTGGAGACAAGTGTGTAATGATTTAAAGCACACTTATTATTTGGTTTCTTCCTATGTTTTGGGGATGAAACATGTCAAGGAGGGAAGTAATACTATGTACCTAAGGATATGATATATTAATGTATATGTATTGATGGAGATTCCAACATATGGCACATATCCCTTTAGTTAGTTATATGGGTACAATATATTAGGATAATGGAGTAACTTATAGAATTAGTACATTGGGTAATGGTCAACCTACATTGAGATTAGGAGGTTACCCATCCATGGATTAGATAGATGTCTATATATAAGAGATGATTATCATGGTAAATATATCAATTAAGCATTGAGTCTTCTATTGTAAGAGGATATTAGAGGCTCGAAGAGACATTATGGAGTTATTCCTTCTTAAAGGATTATTATATGGTGTTTCCCTACCTTAAGGGTATTTTTTCATATATTTAATATCAAGATAATATCATCTCCTGATCTATAAATAAGGTGAACTTCTTTACCCTCCCACCATCTCCCTCACAAAGAGAGAGCCTATTTTAGAAAGGATAGAGGAGGAACTTTCAGTTAAAGTAGATCCTAAAGAAGATATAACAAGTGTCTATGATAAATAGGTCATGATAGGTAATCCACTTCTTTCAAAATTGGAAGAGTCAAGTTTTAATTAGGATTCTTTTATGGCTTTGATATTTTAGAGCCTGAAAGTAGTGTTGATGCCTTCACTTTTGAAGATATGTTTAGAAAATATATGGCTAAGAGTAGGGAAGATTTTATTTGGTGTCAATATCTTCCATCTAGTATGGTTGTAGATGAAAATTAGCAAGATGTAGAGATTGATACAGTCAATCAATTAGATGACCATGTTGGAAAGGTCATAAATGAGCTTAAGGAGGAAAAAAAGGATCAAGATGAAGTATGACAATAGTTGTAATATGAATTCATGGATTAGGTATAGGTTATAAACCAACCTATACCTCCTTCATAACATGAAGAGGAACTCACCCATCAGGTTGAGGTTGCTAACCAATCTTAAGATGAGATGTCCTTTAAAGGTAGTACTGATGCCTTAAAAAATAAAAGAGAATGGTTATATTTAGAGCCATAAGGATATGACATGCTAGGCCTTATGTGGATTGATGAACTACCATATGGTCCCCTTCAAAACAAATAGATTGAATATGGTGTTTAAATTTCCATTGTCTCAGATGACTAAGAGGAGGCTACCCTTGGGATGACTTAGATCTTTTTTGCCTAAGTCTAGATAGTTGACCAAGCACTAGTTTGAAGGAAGAGATTGTAAGGGCCCCTACAGTCCAATTTGGAGAAAGGATTGAATAAATGGACCAATATGTCTACATTAGAGACATGTTTTCCCCTATTCATCCACTTGAGAGTATGCCAAAGGGATCAGCATCTAGGCATTTCAGCTCACATATCATGAGCTCTCAAAGGCAAGGTGTTTTCCAACCTAGGCCATCAAAACTAAGTGATGCCAAATCCTTTTGATTTTATCTAGGTGGGAAGTACTTGTAAATTGTGACATTTTATATACATTAGAATAGGTTTCATGCTTTTCTCTAAATGCCCTTATGCACATTTTTGTTTAGTAGGTTAGTTATTCTTTTTTCCTACATTTTACTATGTGTATTTGCCTTTGTTGTTTTGTTTTAGTCCTTATTGTTTAAAGAGGAAGTTATAAAAATAGGCATCCTTACATCATTTTCATGATCAACTCAGTTGCAAAGAGGTGACTCCATACCCAATAGATTAGTTAAGACAAATTGAACCAGGTTCTCAATCATAGCAAGCATGCTTCCTTATGAGTCACAAGAAATGTTGGAAACCTTTAACCTACATACCAAGCATGATCCTAGTGGCTAAAGGTCTTGATGTAGAAGAAGAGGTAGAGCTCCTAATTGATCAATATAGTTTGAACTAGCTCTAGATGGAATGAGTGGAATGAAGAAATCATGAACCTTACAAGCTTTTGAATCATTTTAGGTTCCCATAAAATATAATTCATCAATTTCTAAATAATGGTCCAAAGTTGAAGAAACCTTATGGAGTGATCTAGATAAGCATGGGAGTATGTGAAATTCATCTAGTCCTCTCGTTCCATCTAGAGCTTGTCTAGATATTTTGTTCTATTAGAAAAAAAATTTGAGTATGCATTTTCATGGCACTAGATCTCACACATGTGGTAGTCTCAAGAATAAAAAATCATATGGGTCTATTCATTTTGGATTCTAGTTCATATGCACTAAGTTTTAGCTCACATATTGTAGCACAATGAAAGATATGCATGGGAAAAGTTGGATCCTAACATAGAATTTGTTAAGTTTCCATACGTATTCTTTTTTAGACTAGACTATCATCAAGATGCCATGCAAGATCACATAAACCAATTAACTTCAACATTTTACAAAATCACATAGAAAGCTCAAATGGCCAACAAATCAAAAGGGTTTGTTGCTTTCATCATTGGTTCTATTCTCTACAAGTTTGTTGTTCCCATGATCTTTTCACTTCAAGTTATAGAATTGTAAAGTTGGTCAAGAAATGGTAGATGTCTTTGTGAACATCACTTTTAAGACCCACAAAGTGACTGTTTACATCCAAAATCCTTGGCAAGAACTTGCTAAATAATACATGGTTGACAAGTGTCAAGCATGTGGGAGCTTGATCAACTTAAATGGTTAACAAATCCTAGTAACCAATGAGAAACTAAGCTCAGGATAGTCAGTCCCAAAGATCCACAATCTGCATTTAATTGAATTTCAAAATTTGGAGTGAAATAAAGTTAAAGGGGTTAATGATCTAGGTCAATTACCTATAGCCAATAACACAAAAACAAACCAAGACATTTGACAAAATTTGATAAATCAAAACCTTCCCACCTTGATGAGCATGTTAGAGACCCAAACTTAGGCTTAACCTAAGTTGGAAAAAAGGTTAAAGGAGAAGAGCTCAATGCAGACTCAGATAGGACCTAGCATTGAATAGAGTGACATCTATATGTAAAACTATAGGAAAACCAATATTCTTAGATTGGTTTTTACCTATAGTTATTTTGGTCTAGGATCTAAGGCACAGAGCACATATATGATTAATATGAAGATCATCCCAAGTCATGTCTTTGACAAATTGTTACTCAAAATAAACATGATGTGTCTTTGTTAGTTTGAAGATATGAAGATTTTTACTTCATAATGAAATCTAGTGAAGGATCTAAAATAGCAAGACTTGGGGATTTGGAAAGTAGTTGGAGCATTCAAGTCTATCAGGATCATGAGTTGCCACTTTTGGCAAACTCTTATCTTCTATTGTAGCTTGTTCAGCCCATGGAATGATTTAGTATCTATTTGGGCAAATCATGAATATCTTGCTCATAATAAACTATTTTGATTGGACCAAAATATTGGTGAAACTTCTTTTGAAGATGGTATTTCAGCAATTATCATGAATAACATGCTCTCCCTTTCTCTTTCTTCCTCTTTTATAGTATCCCTTTCTTTCCATTTTATAAAGGGTTCTTTGATTTTAGACTTTTTTAATTTTTCTGAGAGATAGGACATTCCTTAAGATATTATAAAGTATTTTCAGCTTGATTAGACTCAACCCTACCAAACATTTGTAATAACTACCTCTTAATGCATAAGGACTTTCTTTGCCTATCTACTACCTTGAATCTATGTTTGGCAAGCTATGCACTATGGCATTATGTGAAAGATAATCTTCCTCATCCTTGGTCCTTATTTCTAACTTTATTTTGGGATTTTATAATTCTATGTTTAGGTCTTTATTAGTGTTCTATTATGAACCTGTTCTATGAAATACCTATGCAAATTATCTTGATCTTAAGGTTGTGTAAGCTAGTATCATCCTCTGCTAATCTAGTGTGGGTTCGAGCTTATAGGATTTTCCCTATTAAGTTTAATTCATCACCTGGTTAACATTATTAGTATCCCTTACTCTCTATATAACCATTTTCCCTATGAATCATTAGGCTTAGCATTAGTTTTAGGTGAGCATCAAAGAGGAGTTTGGACTACTCTGTAGGTTCAAACCCACCATAGGTTACCCATAGCCTAGGGTTGTCCCAATATTATAGTTGAATTTGAGAAATCCTGAAGAACCCTCTCTAAGGGTGTGAATTGAGAATATAATATGTATTTTATCTATTTATTATATGTTGATAACCCCCAATGTATAAGTTCCCACTTCCACCTTCATTAATCCATTTGATACTACTTCTTTCATATTGTTCCCCTTCCTCACCCCAAAAGTTGATAAGGTTGTTTCTCTTAATATTACATCTACCACCTATATTTATCCACTTTTCACCTCCATTCCATCCAATTCTATCATGGTTACCTCTAACATTCCTTCTAGCACTACCACTATTAGATCACTAAAAAAGAAGAAGGCATATAGGAAGGTAGAGATAGTCATGGCCACCCCACAAATCTATGTTCAATCCACTCAAATCACCCTTCCCATGCCATCATCCACTCCATTTGAAGAAAATATTATGACAATTTTAGGCAAAGGAAAAATATCCAAGCCATAAATAGTCCTAGTCCATTTACTCCCTCAATTTGGAGGAGTAGATTGGTCTAAAATTATCTATCCCTCCTTGTCTGACACCTTTGTTAAGTCATCCAAGAATTAGAAAGTAGTTGAGGAGGTTTAAGAAGAGGTTCTAGTCATAACCCTAGAAGAAATATATGTCAATTAATTGATAATTCCTCCCTAGGCCATGGATTTAAGAACTATGACCTCACATATGCTCAGTTTCAAAATCATTGAGCTCCCTTCTATCACCACCTTGTTTGATAAACCATCTGGGAGAATTTTGAGGGTGAAGAAGAGGAAGTTAGAAGGTGATAAAAATAGGGAATTAATTTTTGAGGAGAGACAATAGGTCTTCTCCCTCACTAAGAGATAGAATAGGCATCCCAAGTAATCCTCCTATGTTGAATACTTTAAAGCTCTAGTTGAAGCATAGAAGGATGATATGGTGGCAATATATGAGGGTACTAAAATGGCTAGACAAGAATTAGAGGCTGAGCTAAAATTATTGAAGGAACAAGCCAAGACTATGTATATACCAGTAGGCATTGAGGCTAAGGTTTAAGATGCAGCCTCCAAATATTATAATTTATTAGAAGTATTAGAATTTATGTAGTCTAAATTAGCCCCACATATTAGTAAGACTAATGAGTTATTTAATTCTTTGAAGAATGAAAATAATAAATTTAAGATGTTAATTGTATAGATAGGTAACAAGTCTTATATCCACTTAGACCTCATGACACCACTAAAGGCATCTAATACCCTCAACTTGGTAGTCATAAGGATAAATTATGTTTAGGAATGGTTGATAGTAGTTGATGATTTACTCCATAAATATCAAGAGCATGAGGCTCTCATTCTTCAAATTTTAAATGATCTAAAGTTATCCAAGGTCAAGGATGTTATATATAAATTGATCAGTAAGATCAATTTTGATCAACTCATATAGGAGCCCATTGATAAATTTAAGTAGAGTGTGTAGAGGATGTCATTGGAGGATATAGAGTATGTTGGGAGGGTGTACACCGGAAGCACACAATTTGATTACTAATACCAAGCAACTTAATATGCGGAAATTAACCAGATTCACCAAGTAACTAGAATTCAGAATAACACAGCATATGAGAGACAATACCAAATTGTATTAACACTTTATACAGAAAAGAATACAATAAAGAAGATGCCACTTCTTCTCCACCACCTTACAGAGGTTTCCCACGCCTCAAGTGAACAGTAATTCTTCTCCCCAAAGCTCTCCCTCTCACAGGTCCCAACACCCAACTCAAATACAGAGTTGGTGTTCACCTCCCCGTGCTCCACGCACACCACAAGTGCTCCACGCACTCCACAAGCACTCCACGTGCTCCACAAGTACTCAAAGTACTTCAAGTAGATCTCCCATGAATCTGCAACAACCTGCAATTCAACAGACCATACTTATGGAAGGAACTCCCTTGCCTTCCTCTTGCTCTATCCGAGTACACACCTGTACTCCAAGTAGATCCTGCCTGATACTGCTCCCTGTAGTGTTGATGTCTGTATGACCTTGCACACCTGCAAATCAAGCAATGGTTCCAATCACCTGTGAACCTCGACCTTGCACACACATACACCTACAGATCAACGATCTTACTTATTGAAGAACCCAGCTGGCTCTCCAATCCAGCACCAACACACCTGGTACTGTGGCACTAGGAGGAACGCACCATAGCTCTACCTCACACATAGAAGGAGCTTATAATTATGCTCTCTTACTCCCTAGCACACTTTTCCAATACAACCATGAGTCTATTATATAGATCTCATCCAAACAATGATTAGACATCTAATTACAATAATTAGATCCGCAGCTATGAGTCTAAAATTAGCACTCATCATGCAAACTCTTCGTTCGTTAGCTCACTGCCCGTAATTGACTCGCAGTCGAACTACACAGGCGACCGACGCCGGTCCCTGTCCGCCTGGAGGTGACTGACGTCGACTGATATATGACCGACGTCGGTTGCTTCTCTGTGCTATCCCGCCGACGTCGGCTGATCAGACCGACCCCAACTTCTTCTGCAACTCAGCAACCTTCAGCAACCTCCTCCCCTGTTTGCATCAGTGAAGCTTTTAGCTCCACAATCCTAACAATCTCCCACTTGGAGATAAACAGCTGCACTGTACCTGTACCTATACTCCGTCTAATCTATTTCCTGGTTTGTATCCCTCTTCAAGCTCCCACCTGAAGACAACCCACCACACATCCCGTGGTGTACCACCTGTCATCCGAGTAACCTGCCACATCCGAACCTACAACACCTGTAGTGAAGTCCTGACCCTGCATAGCAACACCTGCTGCCGGTCCCTCTCAGAATACCTGAGAATCCACTTCCACGAATTGGCTCCTAACTCTCTGACAGCTCCCACCTGCATGGGAATACTCAGGTCTATACCAGACCTCATGTGATTTCGGACACTGTACCTGTCCAGCCCTTAGTGTGCTCCGGCTCTGCATCCCGAACCTCATCAACACCTGATTCACATCAGCTCCCACTCGAGACAAAATCAACCTGTGATCTCCATGCCTCCCATGTCAAAGAATTCCGCTGCTCCAAACTCCACCTGACATGCCACTGAACTAATCTTACCCTTAGCTCAGCAAAACCCTGTATGTACACCCCTGCTAGCTAGCATACTATCCACATACAGCAACAGAATGATGTTGTAATCACCATCCCCCTGGTAAGTCAAATCACAGTAGTTACCCTGACATTGACTGAAGCCACGCTCCGTCCTCCACCTGTCAAAACCTGTACCACTGTCCTGCAGCTCCACAAGACCATATACCTGATCTTTCGTCTCACGTATCCGTTCTCTCCATTCTTCTACTAAGGTATCCATTCGTATCTGTGCTTTCATACCTGCTGGCATCTCTACCAAGACACACCTGTCTGGTTCTCCTCCAAGGAGTCACATCCTCATCCATGCCAAGCTCACACCTGTATCCTGGATCCTTCCTGCTATACAATCAGCAACAAGTATGAAGAAGAGGAACAACGAATTTGAGGGCCTACTTACGCCTTCAGTCCTCCGTATGGGTGTTTGAGACTCCTTGACAGCTTGCTGTCCACCCAAAATTTGTTACAGTGACCGACCTCGGTCACTCCACAGTCTGCATCCGACCGACGTCGGTTCCATGCGTCTGTACCTGACTACCAACCTGCCTGCGCTGGTGTCCCTGCTGCCGACGTCGGTCCTGCTAACCGACATCGGTCTTACATACTGCCGACGTCGGTCTCATGACCGACATCGGTCTTATCCTGCCCGACATCACCGGCTTCGGTCTGCACATGACCGACATCGGCTCCTATCTGTTCGACGCCGGTTCCTCCTGACCGACATCGGTGTCTGTGTTCACCTGTGAGTGATGACTTTTTACCCGCGAGCTTCTTTGAATCAAAATCCATGTCCAAACTGCCCTGCTCAGAAGTATCCAGCCACATCCACTGGGTTCTGTCCGCCATCTCCTCCATAAACACCAAGGCTTTCCAGTTCTTAAGCCTGTCAAATATATCTGTCTTCCGCTTAAGAACATGCATCTCCTTCCTGCTCATGTGACCAAGCCTACGAAGCCACGTCTCCGCAACAAAAGAAGAATCAGTAATATAAACAAGTAGATAAAGGATACCTGTTTTCTTACCACCAGCTAATTCAAGTGCATCCGCTGTGAGAGTTCTTGTGCATCTCTCATCACCCAATCTTTCTGAAGAAATTAGCCATATCTCCAAACCTGGGACCTGCATGACCTTCATCAACACCTGTGTGTTGGCCGCCTGCAATTTCAGCTTCACTTCCCCTTTGCCAATCCTTTGGCAAGGCTTACCAGCTCCTCTACCTAGAACTGCATGGAAAGAGGCAACCGAATCTTTTATCCAAGATTCAACTTTATCCAAGAAATCTGCAAACACATCCTGTGCAACAACACCTGCTACATCTGTATCTTCAGTTTCTTCATGCTGATCTGTTACCAACCAACAATAATCTTTTACCTGCTCTTTCTTTCCATAGGACCGTGAGTGACCATCTGTGCTTTTCAACTCCTCCATTCTTAGCTTACTTTGATCTGCAGTTGCTCTACTCCCACTCGATCAGAAACCCCTGAGAGTGACCTGTAACCAAACACAAAACCTGCTTCCTCCAACCTCAGCTCAGATACCACCTGTTGGTATCAAGCTCAAGAACCTACAACCAAGGCTCTGATACCACTTGTTGGGAGGGTGTACATTGGAAGCACACAATTTGATTACTAATACCAAGCAACTTAATATGCGGAAATTAACCAGATTCACCAAGTAACTAGAATTCAGAATAACACAGCATATGAGAGACAATACCAAATTGTATTAACACTTTATACAGAAAAGAATACAATAAAGAAGATGCCACTTCTTCTCCACCACCTTACAGAGGTTTCCCACGCCTCAAGTGAATAGTAATTCTTCTCCCCAAAGCTCTCCCTCTCACAGGTCCCAACACCCAACTCAAATACAGAGTTGGTGTTCACCTCCCCGTGCTCCACGCACACCACAAGTGCTCCACGCACTCCACAAGCACTCCACGTGCTCCACAAGTACTCAAGGTACTTCAAGTAGATCTCCCATGAATCTGCAACAACCTGCAATTCAACAGACCATACTTATGGAAGGAACTCCCTTGCCTTCCTCTTGCTCTATCCGAGTACACACCTGTACTCCAAGTAGATCCTGCCTGATACTGCTCCCTGTAGTGTTGCTGTCTGTATGACCTTGCACACCTGCAAATCAAGCAATGGTTCCAATCACCTGTGAACCTTGACCTTGCACACACATACACCTGCAGATCAACGATCTTACTTATTGAAGAACCCAGCTGGCTCTCCAATCCAGCACCAACACACCTGGTACTGTGGCACTAGGAGGAACGCACCATAGCTCTACCTCACACACAGAAGGAGCTTATAATTATGCTCTCTTACTCCCTAGCACACTTTTCCAATACAACCATGAGTCTATTATATAGATCTCATCCAAACAATGATTAGACATCTAATTACAATAATTAGATCCGCAGCTATGAGTCTAAAATTAGCACTCATCATGCAAACTCTTCGTTCGTTAGCTCACTGCCCGTAATTGACTCGCAGTCGAACTACACAGGCGACCGACGTCGGTCCCTGTCCGCCTGGAGGTGACCGACGTCGGCCGATATATGACCGACGTCGGTTGCTTCTCTGTGCTATCCCACCGACGTCGGCTGATCAGACCGACCCCAACTTCTTCTGCAACTTAGCAACCTTCAGCAACCTCCTCCCCTGTTTGCATCAGTGAAGCTTTTAGCTCCACAATCCTAACAGAGTATGAATTGAGCTTCACCAAGAATAAGGTCACTCAAGTGGATATTTTCAAGATCAATTTCCAAATGACCAAATTAGAACATGCAAAACTCTTGGGTCAAGTCAATAAGATACATAGATTACCTCTACTAAACTTGGACATCATTTAGTAGTAGCATGATGCTTCTCACAAGTTTTAGTTGAATATTGAAGAAAATATTAAGAAATCTTAGGTTTCTAGTTCTAGTGCCACATGAACATTAGTAGTCTCCATGTCAACTACCTCAACCATAAAACCAACCAGGGTCCATGCAGTTTTTTAGACAATGTAGCCCTGAAAGGCTAGGATTTTTTGTATGGATATTTTGTAATAGTGCATGTATATTTTATATATATTTGTATTTTTATTGTAGTTGAATATATAATTTTAAAGTTTCCTATCTTCTTTATACACATGCACACGTTGCATGGTTTTTTTTAAAGGCAAATTGAGACTAATTGACAAATGTAAGTAAATTCTATATGGTTTTGACTATAATTAGAAATTAAGTTCTAACTATCATAGGTAATTAATTTTACATGAACTTGGAGGATGAGGTGACCCCTTACCCAATTCTATTTAAATATTTTTAAATCACAATTTGGACTAGTCAAATAAATTTTTTATATATAGGAGAAAAAAGCAATTTTGATTTTTCACTCATGTGTTTGCATATTTTCTTTCCACATTGTGTAATTATTTTTATTTCTTTGGTTGTATGAATTAATAATCCTTAGTGTGTAAAAGTTATGAATGAGTTCTTGATTGTCTTTATTGATGTACTTATTATATCTAACACCCCCCTTTTTCTCTAATGAGAATTGGGAACCTACTTTTTTCAAAATTCAATCCTTGATTGTTGGGCCTCTCTTTTATATGATTGTACAAATTTTGGGGATATTTCATTATTAATATTCATACTTTGAGAAATGGACATGGTATTCATGTATTATTTTATGGACTAACTTCATTAATGCCTTTTGGGAGTTTTTAATATGCATATTTTTGGGACTTAGGTAGTTTGAAGGAATTTATTTAGGGATTTCACTAAGAAAACTTTTTGTTCAGGCATTTCATTTAGATATTTTGTCCAATAGGTTTATTTTTTGGGTTATATGTTTCATTATTTTTTCACATAACTGTATAGGGTTTGCATTTTTAACACTTTTATTCATTTGGACTTTGGTCTTCATAACTTTTGTTCCAAAAAAATTTGACCCTTGGATAAGTTGCATTGGAAATTTAGTCTTAAAAAAATTCCCTAAAACAATTCATTCTTATCAGAGTTTTTTTCACAGACATTTTGTTTGATGAAAATAGGTCTTTAAAACTAACACCATGGATATTTTGTCAAATGGAAATAGGTCTTCAAGATTTTTTTGAGGATCTTTTATAAAGATCAATCCCTAACATAAAATCTAAATACCTAATTTCTAATAATAATGCAAAATTCCTTGCTTTACTCAACCGAATAAAGTTAAATTACTTCCTATCAATTTGTTATAACACTCAACCAACTTGAACTAATAAATTTTAAATTATACAAGAAAAAACAAGTGAACATTGTGCATTCATGTCACATGAACTGGTATTCAATGTAAAAATATTGTGTATGTAATACATAGCCATTTTAAGCCATCATTTATCTCCAACAAACTTTCCCTCTAAGTCTCTTGCTATCCTCCTCTATGAGGAGCCCTAACTACTACCTACAAAGTCATTGTGATTAAAATAATGATTAAATCTAGGGAAAATTTGATCATAGAGCATATATATCACATAAAAGGAGACTAAAAACAACACATGATGTGCATATACTAATGGCATCTTCATCTAAAGCATTCCAAAGAGCAAATCCACCATCCCCTTATTCAATTAAAGATTCTACAGATTTCATAGATATAATGTTTGACATTACTATATTCAAGAATAGGTACACTAATTATTCAAAGTTATTGGATGTAGTGGATTTTATGGATGCATTTTAATTGGAAGATGAGATGACACTCGCCGATCAATTACATTTTACTACTTCCAAGTCAAAGGTGATGTTGTGCATCAATCTCCTACGTGATCTATTCTTCTTAGGTAAGATAACACAAGATTTTTCCTTCATCATTCTATAAATAAAATAGTCATTGCATGCATTTTTGGAGCTAACTTCCAAATATACTCATCCCTAAACACACCTGATGCATACTTTGACAACAATAGGGCGGTGTCATGGAATGAAGAAAACATAATTGATAAGGTGTTATCTTTATTGTTTCTCCCTGAATAGACCATTCTTTTCAAAGTAAAGAAGTTAAATGGGAATGTTCCCATAGACAAATTCAGAATGGGAGTATGTGTTGGCATGACTCTATTAAATAAAATTTATGGTATGTCGAGCATTCATTTTGTCAATCTAGATTGGGTTCCATTACTACACATGTTGCTAACTAGTGATGCTCAATTCTCACTAGAATATATAATCAATTTCTAATTGAGGGAATAAATAACCCATAAGGACAAGTACCCCATGCCTACAAGCCATTTTTATATGATGTCTTACTTATTAGATGTTATTATGGGAACCTGCTAGAAAGTCCTCAATGAATTATGGAGTCTAGCCATGGATTGCATTAAGAAAAAAATTTGTCACCACTTACAATTTATGCACATGTATGCCTACACAAAGAACATTGTAAATAATGTAGAATATGTGTATCCTCAAGTTTGGTAAGCCATCCATGGCTTTCCCATGCCCCAAATTAGAGATAATATTGTGCAAACACTGGCTAAAAGAGGGGATTAATTTTTATATCCAAAATTCATAGTTATAATGATCAAGGGAAACAAAGTATACCCCCTGTGTCTCCCAAGATATGTTCTAGACAAGTTGGTAGAACAAGAGATCACCTTTCAACTATGTTGGAGCATTGAAGAATATTTGTCCAAACAAGTGAATAAAAATTCATACTTTGGCCACAATGTAGTCATCAACAAAATGGTATACACTATGAGGAAGCATTTTAGAGAAGTGGTTGATAAGTAGAAGATCTATCATTTCCCCATGCTTCCACATAGGGACTAGGATCTACATGGTTTTATTCATAAGCATGTACAAGGACTTAATATCCCTTACAACCATGTCCCCTATGTGTATGACTTTTTGTTTTTGAATGCCAAGGATGATGAAGAAGTATTAGAAAGATCAAGGATTGTGGGATTAAAATAGGATCATTTAAGAATATTTCAGGATGACCCCTTAGTCTCAACAATGGAATTAAACAACAAAAATTCCCTTTACAAAGGATGTGATTGTTTACACTTTTGGAGAGGATAGTGTGAGGAGAAATCTAAGGAGCAGGTTGGTTCCTTATCTCAAGGACTCCCTTTAAAATTGAAGATTAAGACTATGAATAAGGATCCTAGGGAAGTTGAACCTAACCTCAGGGGAGCACAAGTGGGTGATCCTATCAATTTAGACTCTGATTAGGAGGAACAAGCACAAGAAAATCTAGTTATAAGCATGATTCAAGTAGCTATTGCTATTCCCCAAGCTCAAATTACTATGTATATTAGGATAAAAATAAAAGAGGCAAATGCATCAACCCAAAAAGGCTCCCCTATATAGCTAAAGACTCCTATTGTATATACAATGAAGTATAAGACCCCTACAGGGAGTCCTACAATAGATTTATCTCAAGGCTTACCTCCTGTGCCATAACACTCAGAACATCTAGAGGGAGAGTTTGTTGAAATTGAGAATGTTAGAGATGAAAATGATTTTGAGGAAGATACAGAGATGGAAATGGCTAAGGCCTTGATCCTTGAAGTATAGCCATCATCAAAAATTCTCCTAGGTACCTAATCATTTATGACTATTATTTTACCTATTGTTTTAGTATTTGGTCATGTTCATGTTTTTTTTTTGTTAAGGTATTCAAAGGTAAAAATTCCTACTTCCACCTCCATTGACCCCTTTACCCAAACCAAATTCATCTAATTCCCCCTCATCACCCTAAAGGTTTATAAGGATGCTTCCACCACTTCTATTGGCCTATTATCCACTTCCATTCCATTAAACATGGCTACCTCCTTTGTCCCCACTAGGACCTCCACCATTAGAGCCATGAAGAAGAAGAAGATATCCATAGAGTTGTAGACTACCATGTCCACTCCACAATTCCATATCTAATCTAATCAATTTTACCTTCCCATGCCATCCACCACCTCTATATAAGAAACCATTATGGCAAGTTATATTAGGGGAAGGAAGGTCAAACCCTAAGTGGTCATAGTCCATCTACTCCCTTAGTTTAGAGGAGTGGAATGGTCTAAGATCATTTGGTCTTCTTTACCTAACATCCTTGTTAAGGTAAAAAATAAATAGCCATCATTTTAGGAGGCTCAAGAATAGGTGTAATTATAACCTAAGATGCATCAAAATTATACATTCTTTATTAGGCTATGGACCTAAGAAGAAAGTCATTCCAAATAGCTATCTTTAAGATCACTAAGATCCCTTTCATCTCCACTCAACTTGACCCACCATCTGATAGTATATAGAATATAAAAAAGAGGAAGTTGGAGGTTGATAAAGGTAGGGAGATAGTTTTTGAGGAGAGATAGAAAGTGTTCTCCCTCACCAAGAGATAGAATAAGCAGCCAGGACAATCTCCTTATGTTGAGAATTTTGTAGACCTAGATCAAGCACATAAGGATGTTATGGCATCCATCCATGAGGGAATAGAGATGTTTCCATAATTATTAGAAGCCAAGGTAGAGAAATTAAGGGATAAAGTTAAAATTTTGCATATCCCTAACAACATAGAGGTAGAGTTTCAATAAGAAACCTCCAAATGTTACAACTCCTTAAAAGTATTAGAATTCATCAGGGTTGAGTGAGCCCCACATGTGATCAAACTAACCAATTGTTTAATTCTTTGAGGGATGACATTAGTAATTTGAAGATGTTAGTTTCCTACACGATCAATAAAATGTATAGTCATGTAGACCATATGACACCACTTGAGGCATCTAATGCTCTCAATTTATTTATCATTAGGTAATAAGAAGCCTAAGAATGGTTACAATCAGTCAAGGCTTTAATCCCCAAATATTAGATACATGAGGCCCAAGTTCTTCAAATTTTAGAAGATCTAAAGTTATCAAAAGTGAAAGATTCCATAGGCAAATTGATCAGCAATATTAATTTTGATAAACTCATTCAGGAGGCAATAGATAATTTTAAAGAGAGTCTACAAGGCTTGACATTAGAGGTTATAGAAGCTGAGTTAAGTGTTGATAGAAATAATGTCACTAAGGTGGAGATATTCAAGAATAATTTCCAAATGATGAACGTTGAACATGTAAAACTCCTCAACCAAGTTAATAGGATCCACTGACCCTCTTTTCTTAACTTGAACATTATACAACAACAAAATGACATAGCAAACAAGTGCTACAAGGAGAATGAGGCTAAGAAGAATTAGTCTCAAGATGCTATTTCATGTGTCATTTCCATGTTTATAGCTTCTACTTTTATCACCCTAACCACTACACCAACCAAAGTGCATGCAGCCATTTAGATGACACAGCCTTATCAGGGCTAAGATTTTATGCATATACAATTTTATAACAATGTATATATTTATAATTTATTTGTAGTTAAATCTATCATTGTAAAAGGTTGCCTTTTATATTTTGTATACATGTACATGTTGCATGGTTTTGAAAAGGTCAACTTATGGCTAATTGATAATTATGAGTTTACTCATATATGGTTTTTACTGGATTTAGAACTTATGTTCTATCTATCACATGTAAATGACTTTTCATAGACTTTGGGCATGAGGCAACCCCTTATAAAAGCCTATTTAAACAATTGTAATCCACTAGTTGGAGGGGTCAAAATATTTTGAATACAAAGGAGAAAAATAAGTTTGATTATCAACTTCATGTGTTTGAGTATTTTATTTCCATTATTTATGTAATTAGATGTTATTTATGTGGTTATTTATGTCAATAATCCTTAGTGTTTAAAATTTTTGAATGGGTTCTTAATTATCTTGATTGATGTACTAATTCTAGATGTGCAACAACTATTAAAATTTTGGTAAGTTACATTTATTAGGAAAATTAAGTCAATTGATCAATAATTATAAATCTGTATGAGTGATTTATTTGATGTAGTTTTATGTTTTTTTGTAAATATTTGTAAATCTACATTAGATACCTCACTAACATGATTCATAATCTCCTAAGTAAGAATGTGCATCAACTATTGTAAAAGGAATGACCTTTGACTAAGGCTTGTGATTTTCATACACTTATGTCTCCTTATATGTCTCAATCATGTATAATTTTGTGTGTGAATATATTATTATCAATATTCATAAGTTTTGAAAGTGCTTGTCCATTTAGAAACCAACCAGGGAAGTGATTCTTGAAAACCATAGAGTCACCTTTTCTACCTTACCCTTCCCTCCTTTTTGAGTTTGTTTTGAGACTTACCCACATTATATTAGCAACCAGCCATCCATCCAACTCACATAAGAAATCACTACCCTTTAGAGACCATACCTCCATCCAAAATCCTTGTTAATAACCTACATACCCTACCATCTATTCCATCAATAGGTTGTTTAGACCACATACCTACAACTCATGCCCTAGAGTGAAATTATTATCTAGTAAGATCCTAAAAAATTATAATCTACCCCATTATTTATAGTGTGCATGACACCCACATCAATATTTCACTAGTGATAGAAGGGTGGCCCTAACCTTTGATAATAGTAGTTATTCTTTACATAGAGTTACATTAGAGTCACCCAAGAGAGTGACCAGATCTAATTCCCAAGTTGGTTTTCTAGTATTTCCCCTATAAAATCATAGGAGACTTATAACTATGCCAATATCCCTATTTCACAATAATCCATAATCTGAGCAATATTTCAGGTGACAATTTGGGTGATGGTTCTACCCCAATTGGTGGTAGAACTTCTGGGAGCCATAACTTTTATACCATAGCTCTGTTTGACTCCCCGTTTAAACCATTGGAAAGCTAAGAATGAGGGGAAAATATTGAGATGGTATGAGATATACTTAGGTTGTTTTGACCCCTAATAAAAAATTAAAGTGCCCCAAATTTTAATTTTAGTAATGTAATCTAAAAATATTAAGTTTTAAAAAATATTAATTCTTCAAATTTTGTATTGTTGTAAATCATGAAAGTCAAACCACTTAATCTCCCTCAAGATTGGTGACCTTCCACATCCTCCTCCTACCTTAAAAACATGTATAAATGAAGATGTAACATGAAATGGAAATTAGACATCTCTTCTCAGAGATAGGCATATGTTTGGGTCTATAAATTCGATGCATAAAACATCTCTTCTCAAAGTTAGCATTATTATTATTGTGTTGTTCTTGTTTCTTGAATTATCTTTCAACCAAAGCTTTTGATTTTTGGATCAATCCACCTCCTCAAATTAGGAATCCTTTACCCATAAGGAACCCTTTAATGATTAATCATATAATGTCTCAACCACCTTGGATAGTTGGATCTGCTATTACCATCTTAGGAAATGTGCATGATTTACCTAAGAATCCTGAGAAGTATTTTCCATCCTTTTCTCCTTCAGGAGCAAGGATAGTGGAATAACATATCAAATATTTCAAGGCTTCATTAATATTAATGAATGTTGTCGATAAATATGTTTCATGAAAATTATTCCCTTTTAGATTAATAGATGCTACCTATGATTTGTATTTAAATCTAATGAATAACTCCATCACTTCTTGGGATGAATGTCAATTTTATTTCCTTGCATAATTTGGATAGGTCACCAACTCAAGTTTGGTATACCAGCACTTTACCAACATGAAGAGAGAGCCTAATGATCATATTTATGCTTTTAATTCATGGTTTAAAAATATGTATAATTGGTTAACCCCAAGGTATAAACTAGAAGTTGTATTAGCATTAGAGATGTATAAAAATAGCCTAGGCCCCATCACCATCATATTCCTAAGAAGGGTAGCTACTACTAATAATTTGGTATTGGCATATGAGGAATCCATCAATATAGATATACAACTCAATCCCTAGATGCCTAATATACCTAATATCAATAATGGCTTCCCAATATTGAACCTGATACCACATGTAAAGTAGAACATTTCAATATTTAATCAAAACTAGCTCTACACACTACGTCCATTGACACAAACAACACAGTAAAACTATAGCTTCTTTAATCATCATGCATCAATCAATTATTACCAATAAAATCAATAACTAACTATACTTCCCACTACTATTTTATAAGGTGCTAACTCTACAAATGTAGAGCTATATTATATTCAAAAGATGGTTTAAAAGTTGAGCAATGAATTCTTATATATGAAAAAAGGATGGATAACACTAATGGTCCAACTGGTAATCATAAAATTGGATTTCAGAGACATAACTAAGCATTTAATAGGGATACAAATAATATATATCAACCCAAAAATCTTACAAAGATCAACATGGTATAAATAGCTCTTTCCAATTGGTGTAAAATTCATAATACTTCTAACATGGTGAGCTCAAATGCATTGAATTTTACATAACATTTGAAATATTTCAAAGAGTGGTAGTTAGAAAAGACAATATTCATAATCCACCCAAACATCATCCATATCTTGGCCCTTACAACACTACTATGTTCCTTGAAACTCATGAGTTTCCCTTTCTTGGAGAAGATGACAATGAGCCAGAGGACAACATGGATGAAGTTCATTCTTTATAGTAATTTCAGAAAGGTGGATATAATATAAGGAATAATAAGCCACTCACAATGTCAAATCCTCTAAATACTACTATAATTCCACCTAATCCTAAAGCTGACAACAATCCACCTCCTTCAAGAAGGAGTGATCAGCCTCAAACCAAGGAAGAACCTAGCAAGGTAGGATATAACATTGTTGAAGACAAGAATATGATCAAATAATATAAAATTCTTCATGATTTAGCTCAAATTACTAAATAAAATGAGATAATATATAGGTCTATTAATGGGAGGACACCTATGGAGAAAGTGAAAGGATCCTCAGACAAATCAAAAGCATCTAACACCAATGTTATCTATAAGAGCAAACTAGAAGTTCCACCCTTTTTACTTACTATCAAGGCATTTGATAGGAATATTCATAATTATTTAGTTGATTTTGGATCTTCTACAACTATCATACCTACTTCCATATGTCAAAATCTTGGTTTGATGCCAATCCCTTCAAAGAGGATAGTTTCACAATTAGACAAGACAATAGTGCTTGTAGTTGGAAAACTAAGGGATGTGCATATCCAAGTAGTCTCTAAAACATATGTTTAGATGAAAATTAATATCCTATTGGTTGACATACCTAAAAGCTATGAACTACTGCTAAGTATCTACTAGTCCAAAACACTCAATGGATATCTTTCTATAGATTTTTCTTATATCTGGCTAACATGGAGAGGAGTTGCAAATTAAATTAGAATTGATAGAAAGATAAGGATGAAGTATCCCATCATATAATATAATGTCAATCATGAAGAGGTGAAGTATGAATCCCCTAGTCTTGGTATTTACACCTTTTATACACATAATCAAGTACAAAAGCTAGAATATGAAGGTTCTAATTAGCTATGGACTTTGCACTTTGATGGTGCTAAATTGAAGCAAGAGTCAAGCATAGGGATCAAGATTATTGATCCATAGGGTGAAAAATTACTAGTATCATACAGATTGTAGTTTTCATGTACTAAAAATAGGGCCAAATACAAGGATTTGATTCTAGGATTACAATTTTCACTCAAAAATAATGTAAAGCAAATACTAGTATTTTGTGAGTCAAAATTAGTGGTCAACCAAGTCAAAAAAAAATATCAGTACAAGCTATCTTATTTGAAAAGGTATAAACATATAGCATGGGACCTGATTGAAAGCATTTAATCAATTAACATAATGGCCATTCCTAGAGAACAAAATCAAGCTACCATTCACTAGTTGTTGATACTGTTAATTTGGAGCCCCTCCAAAAATATGAGGTAAAGAGGTTCTCTATCGAATTGGTGCCTTGTTCCTATGTTCCTAATAACATAAAAAAAAATTCAAGTTTTTGATGATGACCAAAAAATTATCTAGTGTTTAAATAATTTAAGGGAATTTGGGTCCTAAATCATTGATGACAAGGATATTAATTACCTCTATCAAGAGGAATAAGACATGGGAGGTATTCTCCAACTTTAAAAAAAAATTATCCTAGTTGGGTTGGTCTCTTTGGAAAGGCTATTTGACATAGACCCTCAAGCTCAGTAGCTCAAGAAACCTAAGGTTAATGAATCTAACTTTAAGAAAGAAAATTTGGGAGATGAACATATCCCACGCTATGTTAATATTGGTATTAGTTTCACCCCAAAGGAAAGATAATAAGTAAATGATTTAACCATTTGCTACAAAGACATCATTGCCTAGACATACAAAGAAGTGAAATTATATGACCCTCAGGTCATTACTCATATGACTACCCTCAAGCTAAATCAAAAAAAATTTAGATAAAGGCAAATACCAATTAATCCTATTCTAGAGCCTCTCATTCAGAGAGAAGTGGAGAAGATATTAAGTGCAAAAATCATCTTCCCAATCAAACATTCTACCTAGGTGGCCAATTTAGTCCTAGTAAGAAAGAAGAATGGTGAGATAAGACTATGTGTGGATTTTAGGAATCTAAATAAGTCATATGAAAATGAAAAGTATCCCCTACCTTATCTGGATGAGGTGATACAGATAGTAAGTGGTTCTAAAATGATGTCCTTTTTGGATGGATTTTCATGTTATAATCAAGTATTGGTGCAATCTAAGGATAGAATGAAGATAGCATTTACCACAAAATGAGGAAATTATGCATGTAAGATGATTCCATTTGGCCTAATAAATGTGGGATCAAACTTTTAATACACTATGGATCATGTTTTCAAATAATTGATAGTAAAATGCATAATCATCTATATGGATGATCTTACAACATTTTCAAAGCATAGGAAGGATCACATAAGTCACATATAGTCCATATTTGAGAGATGCAAAAGTTTTAGTATTTTAATAAAACCAAAGAAGAGAATATTTGGATTCATTTAAGGCAATTTCTTGGGACACATCATCACCAAAGATGAGATCACCATTGATCCAGACAAAATTCAAAGAATTTTAAGGATTGCACTAGTAAATAGCAAGAAATAGCTCAAATCATTCTTAGGAAAGATTAAATTCGTAAGAAAGTTCATCTCAATATTTGGAGAGATGTTTAGGCATTTAAATGCCATGCTCAATTAGGATGCCAAAATAGAGTGGACAATTGAACCCTGAAAGTCCTTCCAAGACATTAAAGATGTAATATCATAGGCTCCAATATTAATTAGTCCAGATTTCATGAAATATTTCTACCTATATTCATTCACTTCAAAACATATAATTATTTTTGTCATAACACAAAATAAATATGAAATTGATAATCCAATTGTGTTCATGAGTACAAATTTTAAGGATGTAAAAATCAGGTATTCCATGATTGACAAATAATTTTTTTCCCTTGTCAAAGTAGTATAGAAATTTTGACATTATATCTTGAGGAATAAAATCATTTCCATTGTGTTTGATCCTACCATCAAGCTCACCCTATCATAGAATGAATTAGGGTAATATCAAAGCAAATGGATGGTAAATCTAAAATAATTTGATATAGAAATCAAGCCTATAAAAATTGTTCAAGGTCAAGTCATCATTCAGCTCATGACTAAACCAGATCCACATGTCACCATTCAAGAAGTATGTGAAGCTCAAGTATCAAAATGGGAATGGTATATCGATATCATATAGTACTTACTTATAGACACTTATCCTCTAGATATTAGTAAATATAAAAGAAGATCGTTTAGGCTCAGAGCTACGTATTTCATGTTCAAGAAGGGGATCATCTATAGAAAAAACTATGAAGGCATTTATCTTAGATGTGTATCTGTAGAGGAAGCTAAAGAAATTTTAGAAAATTTTCATTATAAAATAGGTAATGGTCATCCTTATATGAATTTCATATCCCATAATATCTTAAGAATGGGTTGTTACTAGCCAATAGTTTTCAAAGATGCTCATGCTCATGTTAAAACATACCATGAATGTCAATCTTTAGCCAAAAAAAAAGTACATGTAGAAATGCTCTTATAGCCAGTTGTTGAAGGAAAGACATTTTCCCAATGGGGTTTATATTTCATTGGCATTATCAACCCAAATTCCTCAGTAAGCTATAAATTCATTTTTACTACTACTAATTACTGCACTAGATGGACTGAAGTCATAGCCATAAATAATTGTAGAACACATGATGTGATTCACTTCTTAGAGAAACACATAACAACTAGATTTGGTATGCCCATTTATTTGGTTTGTGATAATGTACCAGATTTCATATCATCATAATTTATTAAGTGGGTACATAATAACTAGATTATTATCAAGTCAACCTCTAACCATTACCCCTAGGGAAATGGACTGGCAAAATTAATGAATAAGAATTTAATATATGTATTTAAGAAATTAGCAAGGGACAAGCCTAGGGACTGGAACAATTTATTGAATTACACCCTTTGGATAGACTAAGCAAGATATAAACAATCCCTTAAAGCTTCACCCTTTTTATTTTTATATGGATGTAGGCCAATTTTCCCTATCATGTTGAAGCTACCTACTTATCAGTTCATTCAAGATTACATAGAACCAAGTGAAAATGTAGAATCAATATTTCTAGACATAATAGAAATGGAATATTCAAGGAATGAATCCCTACAAACATTTAACAAATACTAGGATGTGGTCAAGAGATGGTTTGATAAGAGAGAAAAGGTCAAATCATTTAGGATTTTAGATCTAGTGCTACTTTGGGATAAAACCCATGAGAAGAAAGGATATCATGATAAGTCTACCCCATTATGGATTAGAACATATTAGATTTTAGAGATCATGGGAAATAATATGTTTTTTCATAAGGACCTACAGGGCAATGAACTTACCTATTAGTCAATGGGTAGTTTTTGAAACATTACTTCATGGTTGTATCATTTGTAGGTACCCCAGACTAACAAAGAAGAGTGGTAAATGTAGATGTAAGATTATATTAGACTTATTTATTTCTTAGATTAGATTTCATGCTTTTCTATAATATATTCCTTATTTTCTTAAGTTAGTTTCTTACTTTCTTAGACTAGGGTTCAATGCTTTCTAGATTAGCCATTTTTTTTCACTTTCTATGATAACCTAAATTGTGTCTACTCTAACAATAACCAAGCTAAAATATGAACCAACTGATCTTATGACTTGTAAAAAGAGGGGAAATTAAAATTTTGGCAATTTGAGACTAATTCATAAATTGGGCATAGTTCTATGTTTTGAGTCTTCAGGATAAAGGTATGTAATCATAAACCATTTTGGATATTGTCACAATTGAATAATTTCAACAGGTATGTGGAAATTTTTATTTTATTTTTTTGATCAAATACACTTATCACATTAAATACCTATTAGAATGACAATTCTGGATATAGGTGTCGCTAGTAGGGACGTTTTGTCAATGATTTGTTTTATAATTATAACATCTCATTGGGGTTCAATTTCTTCTCTTTCCATTCAAGAAAAAAATAAAAACAAAAGAATAAAATAATTAATGGGTTCAAACAAGTAAAAGAAAATCTAAATAAAATCAAAAGGCTCACATAATGAAATAAGGTCAATGTACCATGCATCATGATTAATAGAAAATAATGGAAAGAGAAGAAAAGGAGCCTAAGGTATCTTTATCAGGGTTATGGATGCTTGGTTGGAATTAGATAAATTCTTGAGCTTCCCTTGATTTAGTGATCTTTAAGAGATACTGGAATGGAACTTAAAACTTCATCAAGCCTTTGAAAAACTCATTACAGCAAGGGTTAAATGAACTACACGTTCGACACACATAGATCCAAGGAATTGGAAGGCAATTATGTTGTGTGAATCAACTTGGGAATCTATTTCAAGTTTTTGATTTAAGTATTATTTTGTGACTCACCTCATAATTGATCTAAGGATTACTAGCCAAAGTTATATATTCCTTAATACTCAAGAGTATTCCCCATGTGAGTCATCATTTGTTATATCTAACACCCCCCTTTTTATCTTAGGAGAAATGGGAATCCACTTTTTTCAAGATTCAATACTTGATTGTTGATCCTCTCTTCTATATGATTATGAAAATTCTTGGGATGATTGCTTATTAATATTCATACTTTGATAAATGGACATGGTATTCATGTATTATTTTATGGACTAACTTCACTAATGCTTTTCAAGAGTTTTGAATATACATATTTTCAAGAATTAGGTAGTTTAGAGGAATTTATTTAGGTATTTCACTCATCAAACTTTTTGTTTAGGCATTTCATTCAGATATTTTATCTAATAGGTTTGGTTTTTAGGATCTATGTTTCATTATTTTATCCCATAAATTTTTAGGGTTTGCATTTTCAGCACTTCTTTTCATTCTAACTTTGGTCTTCAAAACTTTTTTTCTTCACAAATTTTTCCCTCAAATAAGTTACATTAGACATTTTATCCAAAATAATTTCCATAAAACAATTCATTCTTATCAGATTCTTTGTCATGGACATTTTATCTGATGAAAATAGGTCTTCAAAACTATCAACATGGATATTTTGTGTGATGGAAATAGGTCTTTGGGATTTTTGGTTTGGTTATTTTATAAAGAATGGTCCCCAACATAAAACCCAAATAACTAATTACTGAGAATAATGAAAAAGTGCTTGCTTTACTTAGTTGAATAAAGTTAAAATACTTCTTATCAACTTGCTATAACACCCCACCAACTTAAACTAACAAAGTTTGAATTATATAGTAAAAATGAAGTGAATGTTGTGCAATCATGTCACACAAACTGGGATTCAATGAAAAAATCTTATATATGCAATATATATCCATTTGAATCCTTCATTTCTCTCTAACAAACTTGCCCTCAAAGTCTCTTACTATCTTACTCTATGAAGAGTCCTAACTACTACCTGCAAAGTCACTATAAGTAAAGCAATGATTAAATCCAGGGTTAATTTGATCATACAACATATATAGTGTGTATAACAAGACTACAAACAATATAGGATGTTCATATAGTAATGGTGTCTTCATCTAGGGCATTCTAAGGATCAAATC
This sequence comes from Torreya grandis, assembly GCA_037957365.1. Classification (NCBI taxonomy): domain Eukaryota; kingdom Viridiplantae; phylum Streptophyta; class Pinopsida; order Cupressales; family Taxaceae; genus Torreya; species Torreya grandis. The sequence goes on from JARHVA010000179.1 coordinate 1,992,310, forward strand.
CACCATCCCCTTATTCAATTAAAGATTCTACATAGTTCATGGATACAGTGTTTAATGTTACTCTATTTGAGAATAGGTACACTAACTATTCAAATTTATGAGACGTAGTGGATTCTATGGATGAATTTTCATTGTAAGATGAGATGGTATTCATTGATCGGATATTCATCAAAGAGTTTTTGGCTTTCAAATCTAAAAGGTTACATTTCACCATTGCCAAGCCGAAGGTGATGATGTGCATTGACCTCCTATGTGGCTTGTTCTTCTTGGGTAAGATAACACAAGATTCCTTCCTTTATCATTATAGCAATAAAACAATCATCGCATGCATTTTGGGAGCTAACTTCCAAAGATAATTATCCCTGAACATACTCGCTGCATACTTTGACAAGTATAAGGTGGTGTTATGGAATGAAAAAAACACAATTGATAAGGTGTTTTCATCATTTTTGCTCCCCAAATAAACCATCCCTTTCAAAATAAATAATCTAAATGGGAATGTTCCCATAGATAAATTCAAGATGGGAGTACGCATTGGCATGGCTCTATTAAATAAACTTTATGGTATGTTGAGAATTCATTTTATCAATCTAGATTGGGTATCATTGCTGCACATGTTACTAAATAGTGATGCTCAGTTCACATTGCGATAAATAATCAATTTTTGCTTAAGATAACAAATAAACCATAAGGACAAGTTCCCCATGCCTATGGGCCATTTTTATATGATGTCTTACTTATTAGATACTATCATGGGATCATGTTACAAAGTCCTTAGTGAATTATGAATTCTAATAATGGATTGCATCAAGAAAAGAATTTGTGACCACTTCTATTTTATGCACATGTATTCCTACACAAATAACATCATAATATTGTAGAGGATGTATATCCTCAAGTTTGGAAATCCATCCATAACTTGCCCATGCCCTGAATTGGAGAGAATATTGTGAAAATATTGGCTAAAGAGGGGATTACTTCTTATATCCAAATTTAATAATTATAATGATCTAGGGAAACAAAGTATATCCCTTGTGTCTCCTAAGATATGTTCTAGATAAGCTAGTAGAAAAAGAGATCACCTTTCAACTATGATGGAGCATTGAATAAGATTTTTCCAAAAAAGCGAAGAAAATTTAATACTTTGGCCACCATGTAGTCATCAATAGAATGGTATACACCATGAAGAAACATTTTGGAGAAGTGGGTGGTAATAATAAAATTTATCATTTCCCCATACTTATACACAAGGATTGGGATCCACATGGTTTTATTCAAAAACACCTATAGGGACTTAATATCCCCTATAGCCATGTCCCCTATGCATTGACTTTTTATTTTTGAATGCCAAGGATGATGAGGAAGTATTGGAAAGAGTAAGGATTATGAGATTGAAAGAGGATCATTTAAGAATGATCAAGGATGACCCTTTAGTCTCTTTAAGGGAATTAGATAACAAAAAGACCCTTTATAAAGGATGGGAGAATTTAGACTTTTGGAGAGGATAGTTTGAGGAGAAATCCAAAGAGTAGGCTAGTTCCTCATCTCAAGGAATCCCTTTGAAATTGAAGCTTAATACTATGAATAATGATCTCAAGGTAGTTGAACCTAACCTCAGGGGGGCATAGGTGGGATATCCCATCAGTCTAGACTCTGATAAAGATGAACAAACATTAGAAAATATAGCTGCAAGCACAATTCAAGTAGCTACTATTATTCCCTAGGCTTAGATTGATATGTTTATTGGGATATAAAAATAAGAGGGAGTCACATCAACCCAACAAGTCTCCCCTACATAGATGAAGACTCCTCTTGTATATATAAGGAAGCCTAGGACCCCTACAAGGAGTCCCATAGTAGAGTTATCATAAGGCTTGCCTCCTACACCACAACACTTAAAACATGTAGAGGGAGAGGCTATTAAAATTAAGGATGTTGGAGATGAATATGATTCTAAGGAAGATACAAATATGGAAATGGATAAGGCCTTGAGCCTTAAAGTAGAAAAAACATCATAAAGTTTCTTAGGTACCCAATATTTTATGACTGTTCCTTTACCTATTGTTTTAATATTTGGTTGTGTTCTTATTTCTTCTCTCTTGAGGTATCCAAAGGTGGAAATGCATACTTATACCTCCATTGAACCCTCTACCCCAATCACATTCTTCCAATTCCCCCTCCTCACCCCAAAGGTTGATAAATATGTTTTCACCACCTCCATTGGCCTATTGTCTACTTCCATTCCATTCACCATGGCTACCTCCTTTATCCCCACTGGCACCTCCACCATTAGATCCATTAATAAGAATAAGATATATATATATATATATAAAGGTATAGACTACCATGGCCACTCCACAATTCCATATCTAGTATACTCAAATTTCAATTCCCATGCCATCCACCACCTCCATAAAAGAGACCATTGTGATAAGTTCTAGTAGGGGAAGGAAGGCCAAACCCCAAGTGGTCACAATCCATCCACTCCCTTAGTTTGGAGGAGTGGAATGGTCTAAGATCATTTAGCTTTCCCTACCTAATTTCCTTATTAAGGCATAAAATAAATAGCCAATAGTTGAGGAGGCTCAAGAAGAGGTTGTAGTCACAACCTCAAATGCATCATAATTACACATTCCCCCTAAGTTATGGACTTGATAAGCAAGGCCTCCCAAATGCTTAGCTTTAAGATCACTGAGCTCCCTTGCATATCCACTCTATTTGACCCACCATCTAGAAGTATAAAAAGGATAAAGAAGAGGAATATGGATGATGATAAATGTAGGGAGATAATTTTTTAGGAGAGATAGGAAGTGTTCTTTCTCACTAAGAGATAGAATAGGTAGCTAGGACAGTCTCCCTATTTTGATAATTTTGTAGACCTAGTTCAAGCACATAAGGATGTTATGGTAGCCATCCATGAGGTAACATAGATAGCTTGGTAAGAAATAGAATCCAAGGTGGAGAAATTAAGGGAGTAATAAAAAACTATGCATATCCTTGCAGGCATAGAGGTCGAGATTCAAGAAATGGCCTCCAAATGTTAAAATTCCTTAGAATCATTGGAATTCATGAGGGTTAAGTTAACCCTAAATGTGAATAAAAATAATAAATTATTTAATTCTTTGAGGGATGATAGTATTAAGCTAAATATGCTAGCTTCTTATGATGGCAATAAAATGTATAGTCATCTAGGCCCTATAATACCACTTGAGGCATTTAATGCTCTCAATTTAGTTATCATTAGGCAAGAATAAGTTTAGGAATGGTTACAATCATTTGGGGATTTAATACCCAAATATCAAACACATGAGGCCCAAGTTCTTCAAATTTTGGATGATCTTAAGTTATTAAAAGTGAAAGATGCCATAGGTAAATTGATCAGCAAGATCAATTTTGATAAACTCATTGAGGAGGCAAATAATAATTTCAAACAGGGTCTAAAAGGATTGACATTAGAGGATATAGAGGTTAAGTTGAGTGTTTCTAGAAATAAGGTCACTAAGGTGGAGATATTTAATAATAATTTCTAAATGACAAAGGTTGAACATGTAACACTCTTTGTCCAAGTTAATAGGATCCACCAACCCTCTTTACTTAACTTGAACATTATACGATAGCAACATGACATATTAGATAAGTGTTACAAGGAGAATGAGACAAATAAGTAGTCTCAAACTACTACTTCAAGTGCCATGTCCACATCTATAGCTTATACTTCTACCTCCATAGCCACTAAACCAACCAAAGTGTATGCATCTATTCAGATGATGCAACCTTAGCAAGGCCAAAATTTTATGCATGTATAATTTTGTAATGGTGTATATATTTATAATTTCCTTGTAGTTCAATCTATCATTGTAAAAGGTTTCCTTTTATCTTTTGTATACATGTATACATTGCATGGTTTTGAAAAGGTCAGCTTATGGCTAATTGATAATTATGAGTTTATTCTTATACAGTCTTGACCACATTTAGAACTTATTTTCTAACTATCACATTTTAATGACTTTACATGGACGTGGAGCATGAGGAAACCCCTTCCTCAAGCCTATTTAAACAACTATAATCTACTAATTGGAGGGGTCAAAAGATTTTGAATACAAAGGAGCGAAGCAATTTTAATTATTAACTTTATGTGTCTGAGTATTTTATTTCCATTATTTGTGTAATTAGATGTTATTTATCTGGTTGTGTCTATTAATAATCCTTAGTGTGAAAAATCTTTGAATGGGTTCTTAATTTTCTAGATTTATGTACTAATCCTATATTTGTAACAACTATTGAAATATTGGTAAGTTACATTGATTAAGACAATTAAGTTGATTGATTCATAATTTTGAATCTATATGAGTGCTTTATTTTATGTCTTTTTCTATGTTTGCAAATCTACCTTAGATACCTCACTATCCTGAGTCATAATCTCCTGAGTAAGAGTGTGCAATAGCTTCTCTAAAAGGAGTAACATTTGACTAAGGCTTGTGAATTTCCTACATCGATATCTCCTTAGACATCTCAGTCGTGTTTGATTGTGTGTGTATGATTATTGTTATCAATAGGCATAGGTTTTGAAAGTGCTTGTTTATTTAGAAACTAGCCAAGGAAGTGATTCCTAAAAACCATAGATTCTCCCTTTATACCTTACCCTTCCCTCCTTTTTTATTTTTTTTAATACCTACCCACTTTAGATTATCAACCAACCATCCATCTAACTCAAATAAGAATTCACCACCCTTTAGAGACCATACCTCTATCCAAAACCCTTGTCAACAACCTACATACCCTACCAGCTATTTCATAAATAGGTTGTTCATACCACATACCTATAACTCATGCCCTAAAGTGGAGTTCTTCTCCATGGATATCCTAAAACATTAAAGGCTACCTCATTATCTTTGGTGTGAATAAAACCTAAATCAATAGTACTAATCATAAATGTGCAAAATTTGTTGAAGGATTGGTAAAATATATTGATTACTGATAGTTTAGTTGATTGATTCTTAATTTTGATTGTGTATAAGTGTTTTCTTTTGATATAGTTTTTTCTGAGTGTGTAATAGTTGCCTCAAATACCTCACTATCCCAAGCCATAATCTCTAGATTAAGATTGTGTAACAGTTGCCCTAAAAGAAGAAACCTTTGACTAAGGCCTATGAGTTTAGTATCCCCTTAGATTTCTTAACTATGTCTGACTGTGTGTCTTCAATAAATGCTAGCAACAGGCATAGGTTTTGAAAGTACTTGTCCACTAAGAAACTAGCTAGAGAAGTGATTCTTATAGACCACAAAGACTTATTTTTTTCCTTACCCTTCCCTCCTTTTTTGAGGTTATTTTGAGACCTACCAACTTTAGATTAGTAGCCACCCATCTAACTCATATAGATTTTACTTTATTTTATAAACCACTCCTCCATTCACAAAATCTTATTAATAACCTATATGCTTTACCCACTATTCCATCATTTAGTTATTAAGACTATATACCTACAACTCATGCCCTAGAGTGGAGTTCATCTCCATTAATATCATTAAATATTATAGTATACCTTGTTATCTATGGTGTGCATAAAAACTGCATCAACACCAATACCATAAGATTAGTAGTGGTCATCCATATATAAATACCATAGCACAAAATATCCTCTGAATAGGATAATATTGTCTAATAGTATTCAAGGATGCACACACCCATATAAGAAAATTTTTTGAATTCTAAGTCCTGGAAAAAAGAGAATTGCATGCAATGATGCCACATAGCCTGTCATTGACACAAAGCCATTTGCTCACTGGGGCTTAAATTTCATTGGTGTCATCAACCCAAATTACTTAATTAGCCACATATTTTTTATTAATGACGCATATTATTACACCAAATATATTGAATCAATTGTTATAATCCATTCTAAAGCATAGGATGCAATTAGTTTCTTGGAAGAAAACATTGCAACTAGATTTGGTACCCTATTTCCTTAGTTTATGAAAATGGGCCAACATTCTAGTCATCTAAATTCAATTAATGGTCCCATGATAATAAAATCACCATTAGGTCATCTTCTAACCATTACCAATAGGGAAATGGATTGGCTAAATCAATAAATAAGATCTTGATTGATGCCATTAAAAATTTAACTATAGATAAACCTAGATAATGGCACCATTTACTAAAATATACACTCTAGGTGGATTTAAAAAGATTCAAGTAGGTCCTCAAATCTTTGCCTTACATTTTAGTATATGGATGATGGCCAGTATTTCCAATCATGTTTAAATTGCTAACATATCAATTTATGCAAGAGTACATAAAACCAAGTGAGAAGGAGGAATCTTGTTTATTAGATATAATATAAATGTAAGAATCAAGTAATGAAGCACTGCTTAGTTTTAGTAAACATTGGGACTTGTTCAAAAGATGGTTTGACAAAAGAGAAATGTTTAAAGCAATTATAATATCTAACCTTGTGCTTATAGCAGACAAAACCCATGAAAATAAAGGATATAATGACAAGATTACCTTTTTGTGGATCAAACCATATTATATATTAGAGATCCTAGTAAGAATTATTTATATTTAAGTGACCTCTTAAGTAATGGATTGACATATCTAGTTAATGGGTAGCTTTTGAAGAACTACTTCATGTTTATACCATCTGTAGATGTTCTTGAATGATCATAAATGTTGAGGTAGAGGTAGGAGTAGGTTAGATTTTCTATTTTCATATTTTAATTTATTTTTTTCTATCATTTTCTTCCAATAGGGTATTTTTATTGCTTTCTAGATCACTCTTTTTTATTTTTTGCATTTTTATTTCTTTAGTTTAGTTCCCTACTTCCTAAAATAGACATATTTTTTTTATAATAATCTAATTCACTTATCCTGGTATAACCAATCAAGTATCCAATCCATTAGACTTCTTATCCATGTTTGAGATTAAAATTTAAACCCATGAGGGAGTTTTTAAAATAAGAACAACTATGGAAAGGACATAAAATAGAGCACATAAATTAGTTTGTTTGTAAGTATTACACCCTTGTGTTTGAGACTTTCATAATTTAGGTAAATGAATAGATTAATTATGGTTATACAAAAAATGAATACTTTTATTACGTATGTAAAATGTATTCTCATTACTCCATATAAATTTATAAATTTCTCTCATCTCTTTGGATCAAATACACTTCCAATGTTAATACTTATTTAAGGTAATAATCATTGCTATAGATAGAGATGTAGGGACATTTCGATAAATCAATTATCTTTTTCACATACATCAGATCAAAATGATTCATGCCTTCCTTCTTTTACCTACATTCATAAAAAAAAGAGGACCAATGTATCCTAAAGAGTGTCAATAAACCTAAAGTAAATCCAAAGGTGATCAAAGACTCACATGATGAAATAAGATTAATTTATCATGAATCATGCAAGAATATGAGGGGAAGAAAAGAGATGGAACCAAAGCTATCTATGTAAGGGCTATAAATGCCTAATTAGAAGTAGAACATTTCCTAAGTTTCGTTAGTTCTAATATGATTTAAATAAATTATAATGAAACCTATAATTATTATAAATCTTTCTAAAATCCTCACAACAAGGGTAAAATATAATCACTTAATTACACCCATATCCATGGTATGATCAAGGGTAGTATGTTGTATGGATAAATTGGGAGTCTCTTTCATGTTTCTAGTTCAATTATTCTCTTATGGTATGGTTCATTTTTTATGGGTTCGCTAACCAAAGATTATGGGTTCTTGAATACTCAGGAGTATTTCCCCTATGAGTCTCCATTTATTATACTCAACACACCCCATTATTTATTTTATGTCAAATGAGGCCCACTATATCCTGAGAGGCCTAGGTATATTTTGAAAATCCTTTTCATAGGTCTTTATATGTGCACCTAAATTCATTATTTGTTATAAATGCAAGGAGACATTTTCATTTGTTTAGTTTATTTGGACTAATCTATTAATATTCTTTTGGAGTTTAGCATGTGTATAGGTTTTCAGAGTATGCATAGTGATTACAAAGTTTTAGACTTCACATATTTTTCCTTTCTTCGATTATATTTTTTACATATTTTCAGTCTTCAAAACTTGTAAAGTTGGATTTTGACACTTTGATCTTTCACATCTTTTTTCCTTTAGGAAAAGTGTTCATCAGAACTTTTTTTTGCAAGTTTTAGTTGTCATAACTTTTTTCCAAAAATTGTGTATCTTTAAAAAATATTTCACATCTTTTGTCATGACTTTGCCTTAGCACATTTTACACTTCACAAATTTTGTTCATAATTTCACACTTCAAAAACTTTATGTTTTTTAGGTTTTGCTTGGAAGTTGTGCTTTGGAAATTATGTTTAGGATTTGTGTTTTACAGGTTTTCTTTCTAGGTTGTGTTCGCATGAATTGTTCTTTGAATATTTTATTCAAAAATCCTTTTCACAATTTGTGTTTCAATTCAATATCCAAAAGCTGACACTTGAAGGTAGGCTATATGAAATAATTAGTTTTGATTGAAAGTAATGATGAGGTTACACTTGTCTAAGGCTACAACATTGCATTTTTTTGAATGTATCGAAAGCCTATGTGGCATACCCACTAAAGTGAATGGAAATTTTTGAATTAAACTAGTAAAAAAATCTTGGAGACATTGGACATTAATGGCACATGAAGTGGATTTAATCCTTATACTCAAAACTATACAATCTAACTATAACAAGACATCATACCTATTGATTTCTAATAAACTTGAGTGAACTTGCACTCCAAAGAGAATTTAAAATCCTAATTATTTGCATTCCATTGTTAATTTCCTTTAGTAATCCAAGGAATAGCTAAATTATATTAAAAAAACCATGTAATTGAACCAAGTAGTAATGGTCTCTTCATCTAAGGTGTTATTGAGGGTGTTACCACCTTCTAAATTTTATATCAAAGACTCTATAGAGTACATGAATGTTATTTTTTATTCAACTATGTTTAACAATTAATATGCCAATTATCATCTCTTTAGGATGTAGTTGAAGACATATATTCCCATTCACATGAAGAGGTCTTGACATCCCTATAGTAGATTTGGTAATAGACTTACTACCACTAAAACATCAATAGATACATTTTATAATGGATAATCCTAATGTGATGCCTTGCATCGACCTAATAAAGGACCTATTATTTTCTAGGAAGGTGACTAGAAATGAATTCCTACACCACCTAAGCCATAAAAAAATAATCACTTCTATCTCAAGGGATGTTTTCCATAGGTATCTTTAGTTTCCAATCATAAATATTACTTTTGATGGACACTAAGTGTAAATGTGGAAGAAGACAACCATGATTGAAAATACTCTAAGTGGATCACTCTTGGAGAGGTGGTCACCCTCAAGGTGAAGGATCTAGTGCCTATTACCAAATTTCATGTGGGTATCTTGATTGGAATGGCTTTGTTGAACAAATTATATGGTCACCCTAGCATCCACTATCTCCATCTAGAATGGGTACCATTTCTAGATTTGATGATGACTTATGATTTAACCTTCACATTAGGAGAGATAATCAATGTAAGGCTTAAATAATAGATGTTTAAAAAGGATAAGAGGACCACAGGTGACCATTTCTACATGATGTCCAATTTTTTGGACACTATCATGGAAATCATCTATATACACAATGGATCACTATATATCCCATCCCAGACTATATTAAAAATCATGTATGAGATCCTTTTTATTTCTTCCACATCTATGCGTTCACAAGGAAAATAGGCAAAATTTATTTAATGTATACCCTCAACTATGGATGGCAATTCTTGAAGAACCCCTACTTGTAATATTAGAGAACATTAGCAAAAAACTAGGGATAAGAGGGGATTACTTTCTCTACCTTGACTATATAGTGATCATGGTCATGGGGAACATGGTTTCTCCATTTTATCTCCATAAGTATGTCCTTGAAAAGTTGGCTGAGTAGGACATTGCCTACTAGCTATAGTGGAGTGTGGACGAATACTTCAATAAAAATAAGCAAGGACTATTTCATGGTTCCTCCTTGATGGTAGGCTAGATGTGTTATATCATTAAGAAACTGTAGAGTAAAATTTTACTCAACGTTTCACTCTATTTTTCATTCACGCACTACAAAATTTTTCTTTCACCTTCTTTGGTCCAAGATGACAAAGTCGTGAAATAGAGCACGGGCTCTGTTTCCTTTTTGATTCATTTTGCCTAGGTGTTGAAGTCAAGAGGGAGTTGCCAAGCATCATCATCTAAGGCACCTTCTTAACATTCTGTGAGTTGGATGGAATGTGCCACATGTCTTATATCAACTCAGTAGAACATGCAATGTGGCAGCATCTGCGATTACATGTCGGCACCTAGGTTTTATCTCTTTATAGAAAAAGGATTCCAAAAAGCCTAAGTACCAAAGTTAGGCAAAACGCACCAAGTGGCAGTAGCAGAAGGTCTCAGTGTTGTTTTTCTAAAAGTGATGGAAGCTACCACATATTTTAGCTAAGAGGAGGTGGATGTCACCATGTGGTGGCATCTGAATTATGTCTGGTTCATGTCTTGGTCCATTTTTGGTTCAATGAGGAACAAGTCCAATGGCAAGGCTAAATAATGATAGGCACGCAAACATCAAATTTCATAGCAAAGGAATTGTCAAAGGGAAGAAATAAGTGAAAGAGGCCCCGTGTCGACTTCTGCATAACCCTCAAAAGACCCTATAAGAAAGTGGATGTCACCGTGTGTCCTCACCCACCTCCCTTGAAGTGCAGCGGAAGCTGCCAAGTGTCAACATCTATGGGTTTCCCCTTGTTGACTCCAAAAAAGGCTGTGGTGGGCTCGAATGTGTTGCTAAGAGCTATACAAAACATGCCAAGTATCAGCATCCACAAGCATCAGAATAGGGCCTAAGAGTTTTCTAAGGTAGCTAAAGGCCCTGTGGAAGTGGCCACGTGTCTCTTTCCATAGGAACCTCAAAAAATAATTCCAAAAGCCTCTAGGTTAAGTAGAAAGAGTAGGCAGAAGCAGCCATGTGCCAGTTTCTGCATGACCCTCAAAATATCCTCTAAAGTAAGTGGATGCATCCTCAATAGAAAGAGCCAGAAGAGGCAAAGTAACCAAACAATGAAAGAGACAAAGCGATTTAAGTGGCACGAGAAAGTGTCGACTTAAGGAGTTATTCTAGTAGTTGACATAGTACTTGCCATGAAATCATCAAGAGATGTAAATAGTGAACGGCGTAACCCATTTCCTTCATTATGCATTAATGAATAGGCAAACGAGGTAGCTCATAATTTTGAATCCTGACAGGAGCTGACACAGCATTATCTTCAGGCAGCTTCCTCATTCTAATGCTCGAAAAGCACATGGGTCACTGGTAAAAAGGGTGCCAAAGTGGCCTTTCTCTTCCTCTATAAATTAAAAGAATTGTAAAAGAAAAGGAGGGGGGAATTCTCATAGTTTTAGACTTTTAGATTTTTTGACCAATAATATCATTTGCTTTTGTTACATTTTCTTGAGTTGAAAGTTTATATGACTATGTGTGTTTCTACATCTATTGTATGACTGGAAGATTCAATAAGAAAATTGAATACTATGCCCTTGTTGATGTTGTCTGTGTCAATTACAAATTAGTTTATGTTGTAGATTTTCTAGTGTTGTGATTGGAAATGTTATTTTCTTTTGTCCCTTTTTTTGGAGTCTGAAGTTCTACATAACTGTGCGTGACTTCTGTGCCTCTTATGTGATTGGAGGATTCTATTAAGAAGATAGAACACTATGCCTTTGTTGACAATTCATGTATCTCAACAAAAGACTCCCCTATTGTGAGCCTCTATTTCTGTTATTCCAATCTTTTACATTGATCATGCACTTGTCTGCTCTTAAATGTAATAGAATCCTATAATAGTCACTTTGTGCTTAGGTTAAGATTAGGATTACACTCAGGCACATCACCATAGTTAGGTTTTAATTCCTAAATTTTGCATTTTTGTTTAGTCTCTGATCCCTTTTCCCCAACACCATAAAATAGAAGAGACCAGCTTCTTTAAAACCTAGAGGTTGTTTCAAGTCGCATTATCCCACAACTTGAAACTTCCCATTGTTGATTGGCTAGGATCTAGCATAATTTTATGCCATCAATAGTTTCTGGAACACCCAATGGGACCATGAAATCATAGATATAGTAGTATTCTACAAGAAATATTCGATGACCCCAAGCTCAAAGAGTTGTTTCTATAAGTCCAGGACAGCTTCCATGTAAGTCTATTTTTATTGAATTATTGTGAATAAATTTTGATGGTTATGTATGAAGAGAATTCCTATGGTATATTTCCTTATCAGCCCAATGAGGGATCATACCAGCCTGGTCATGATATCTATGAGCCTAAACAGCCTTATCAAGGCTACTTTCAAAACTATGTTGAGCCTTATCAAGTTTCTCATGATCCTTATTATCAAGAGCATGAATCTTACCTTCCTCATGAGCCATATCAGTCTCAGGACTGGATTTCATCTTCCCCATATGGTTATGATGTTGCATATGAGCAGTATTGCCTTCAAGAAAAAATGAATGAAATAGAGCTCAGAATACTGGCATATGCAAGAAAGGTTTGTTCTGACTCTCAGTATGAAGAAGTAAATAGTCTATTTCAAAATGTGTCTAATGATCTAGAAGAGATAAATGGACTATGTATTCTAACATTAGAAAAGGTGGAGGCTTGAGAAATACAAATAATTGAGTTAAATGAATTGTCTACAAAAGGCTATGGTACTTCTTATTCTTTTGAAGCTCTTAACCATGCCCAGTGTGTGCCAAGAAAGCTTCCTAATTGGAATCAAAAGCCCATTCACGAGCCTATTCAAGAGCCTATCTAGGAGCATATCCAAAAGCCTATTCAAGTGACTATTGATGAGACTAGACCTTCCTATAGTCCTATCATTGCCTCACTAATTATCTCTCAAGCTCAGGCTGTTCAGGAGGATAAGCAGGTTCCAAACCTTGATGAGGCAATGGCTGAGTGCAAAGAGCAAAATACAGACATCTTTAAGAATTTCTCTTTCCCTCCTCTCCAAAACTCCCTACAGAATTCCATTACCCTCAAGATTCCAAAATTTGATCATGATCAATCTCCCATGCTTCATTTCCCCTCTCAAACAAATAAATTTCATGACCCTCCCACCATCACCCTTCCTCAAGAAGACCCTGTTCTCCAGAGTATTGAAAAAAAGGTTGCAGCTACAGGACAAGTTCTTGTAGAATGTATAGAGGATGCTTCAAAAGTGCCTGAAGAGGAGTTTCCCATTGATACTTCTCTTAAGGTGGTAATTGAGCATCCAGTTATAACTGAGAGTGGGAAGACTGATCTTGATATGGAGGAACTTTAAGAGGAGCTGATACAAATTGAAGTCATACATGAGCTACAGGTATCTCCTATTGAGAAGAATCCAGATAGCGTGACAATAGATTTAGTTCAAATAAATCAAAATGAGGAACAAAAGGATGGTTGGTAGCTATACCTTGAGCCTCTACTAGAGACTAAAGAGCTTTGTATAGATTTGTTGGGTATTGAAGAGCATGTTTATGAGAATCTTGATCAAGAATCCCCTATTCAAGATCATAATACAAATGGAGTTGCATGCCCAAAGCTCCTTAAAGAGTTGGATGAACTTGCAGTAGTAAATAATAAGGGTGTGGTCACTCAAAAGGCATGTGTAGATGGGGTATCACTTGGCATGGTGATAGATGACAAGAAATTTGAAAACATTCAGGAAATACTTGGTGAGTTTATCTTTATTGATGACTGGTTTGTTGTTGATGACCCATTAAGGAAGATGCTAATACATTTGGTCAACAAGGCAAATGCATCATATGAGGTTATGATTGAGAAATAACCTGATCTGCAAATTATACCATCTCTCAAAAGGAGCATGTTTAAGGATTTTCCATTTGATCCAGGCAGATAGTGCCTTACCATGGTTAACTAGAGCGGGAGTCGAGTTCTTTTTGAGCAAGCTCAAAATTTCTCAGGGTCACCAATAACTATAGAGTAAAATTTTACTCTATGTTTCACTCTATTTTTTAGTCACGTGCTATAAAATTTTACTTTCACCTTCTTTGGTCAAAGATGGCAAAGTCATGAAATAGATCATGGGCTCTATTTCCTTTTTGATTCATTTTGCCTAAGTGTTGAAGTCGAGTGGGAGTTGCCAAGCGTCATCATCTAAGGCACCTTCTTTATGTTCTATGAGTTGGATGGAATGTGCCACGTGTCTCATATTAGCTTAGTAGAATGAGCCACATGGAAGCATCTATGGTTACATGTCAACACTTGGGTTTTATCTCTTTACAGCAGAAGGATTCCAAAAATCCTAAGTACCAAAGTCAGGCAAAACGTGCCAAGTGGCAGCAGCAGAAGGTCTCAGTGTTGTTTTTCTAAAAGTGACGGAAGCTGCCATATATTTCAGCTGAGAGGAGGTGGATGTCACCATGTGGCAGCATCTAAATTATGTCTAGTTCGTGTCTTGGTCCATTTTTGGTTTAATGAGGAACAGGTCTAATGACAAGGCTAAATAATGAAAGGCATGCAAATGTCAAATTTCACAGCAAAGGAATCATCAAAGGGAAGAAATAAGTGGAAGAGGCCCCATGTTGACTTCCACATGACCCGCAAAAGACCCTACAAGAAATTAGACATGACCGCGTGTCCTCACCTGCCTCCCTCGAAGTGCAACGAAAGCTGCCAAGTGTCAACATCTGTGGGTTTCCCCTTGTTGGCTCCAAAAAAGGTTGTGGTGGGCCCAAATGGGTTGCTAAGAGCTATATGGAAATGCCAAGTATCAACATCTGTGAGCATCAAAATAGGGCCTAAGAGTTTTCTAAGGTAGTTAAAGGCCCTGTGGAAGTGGCCATGTGTCTCCTTCCATAGGAACCTCAAAAAATAATTCCAAAAGTCTCTAGGTTAAGCAGAAAGAGTAGGCAAAAGTGGCCATGTGTCAGTTTTTGCATGACCCACAAAAGACCCTCTAAAGTAAGTGGATGTGTCCTCAGTAGAAAGAGCCAGAAGAGGTGAAGTAGCCAAATGCAGAAAGAGACAAAGTGATTTAATTGGTGTGGGAAAGTGTCGACTCAAGGAGTTATTCTAGTAGTTGACATAGTACCTGCCATGAGATCATCAAGAGATGTAAACAATGAACGAAGCAACCCATTTCCTTCATTATGCATTAATGAATAGGCAAATGGGGTGGCTCATAATTCCAAATCTTGATAGGATCTGACACAACATTATCTTTAGGTGGCTTCCTCATCCCAATGCTCGAAAAGCACATGGGTCACTGGTAAAAAGGGTGCCAAAGTGGCCTTTCTCTTCCTCTATAAATTAAAAGAATTGTAAAAGAAAAGAAGGGGGAAATTCTCATATTTTTAGACTTTTAGAGTTTTTGACCAATAATATCATTTGCTTTTGTTACATTTTCCTGAGTTGAAAGGTTTATATGACTATGTGTGTTTCTACATCTTTTGTATGACTGGAAGATTCAATAAGAAAATTGAATACTATGCCCTTGTTGATGTTATCTATGTCAATTACAAAGTAGTTTATGCTGTAGATTTTCTAGTGTTGCGATTGGAAATGTTATTTGCTTTTGTTCCATTTTCTGGAGTCTAAAGTTCTAAATAACTATGCGTGACTTTTGCACCTCTTATGTGATTGGAGGATTCTATTAAGAAGATAGAACACTATGCCTTTATTGACAATTCATGTATCTCAGCAAAAGACTCCCCTGTTGTGAGCCTCTATTTCTATTATTCCAATCTTTTACATTGATCATGCACTTGTCTGCTCTTAAATCTAATAGAATCCTATAATAGTCACTCTGTGCTCAAGTTAGGATTAGGATTACACCCAGGTGCATCACCATAGTTAGGTTTTAATTCCTGCATTTTGTGTTTCTGTTTAGTCTCCTATCCCTTTTCCCCAACACCATAAAATAGAAGAGACCAGCTTCTTTAAAACCTGGAGATTGTTTCAAGTTGCATTGTCCCACAAATTGAAACTTCCCATTGTTGATTGGCTAGAATCTAGCGCAATTTTACGCCATCAACTGAAACATTTTAGAAAAGTTGAAAAGAATAGATAATACTATTCATTGGATACTTTTAAACATAGGGATTGGGATACTCATGTCCTAATCTAAAATCGCATCCAAGGCCTTGGCATCCCATACTAGCATGAACCTTATGACCATATTTTTTTTTGAATGCAAATGGTGATGCCAAAGTTCTAGAGAGAGAAAAGGTAGGTGGTTTGAAAGAGGATATTTTAAGAATCTTTCAAAGAGATCTTACTATAAAAATTTTAGAGGTGCACACTAGGCTCCCTCCACCTAGTGGATGGTCAATTATAGACTACTGGACCTCCCTCCATTCTCAATAGACTCAAGACCAAGGAACCTCTTCTAGGCCACCACCCATGGTGATGAAAATAATCAAGTAGGAATCAAGTGTGGAGGAAACCCTCATGGTTATAATTTCATCACAAAAAGGACCATCTCAAATGCCACAACTTGTAATGAAGGATGTGAAGTAAGAGAAAGAGGTTTAATAATCCAACTTCTACTAGTGGTCTTGGTGTACAAGAAGAACCAATTTGTATTGATTTTTCTGATGCAAAAGAGGAAGAATATAATTCTTGGAACCCCTATAGATACAATTTTTGAAGATCCACTACAAGAGGGGCCAACAAACCATGGATAAATTTCCATCAAGAGGGAAATCAAGGATGAATAAGAAGATGAAAAACTACAAAAATCCAAAGTCTCAATCCTTCAAGGATTGAAAGGGAAAGAACCACTTGATGGTGACAAGTTAGGTAAGGAAATCACTCCTTCAACTACCTCAATCCCTATTATTCCTATAGTACATTTGGTTTCCTTTGTTTCTCCTACTACTTTTGTTTCATTAGATCATATTGTTACTAGTGTTGTTTCCATTATTCCATATATTTATAATGCTGAGATTATTTCTCAAGCCCCCATCATTTTCACCTCAATCACCATTCCCCCTACCACTCCTAAGATGAAAATTTTCCATTTCAACAAAACCAAAGGAGTCATTGAAAGCACCCAGTTGCATGTTTCCTCCACCCAATTAGGATTTCCAATGCCTTCTTCTAGTTGCATTTAGTCCACTTATATTGTTCCATCAAATAAATATGTAAAGAATAAACCTATGTATATTTATCATCCAATGCCCTAGTTTGGTGGTATAGATTGGTCCAAAATCATTTGGCCATGATTACCAGACCCCTTATAAGCACAAGCTTTGATGTAATCTTCAAGGTACCTACTGATTGAGACTATTACTAAAGACACTTAGCTAGTTGACCATACCCAATTGGTGATTCCTCAGTGGTTTATTTATTTAGAGGCTCAATCTTCCTAAAGGAATAATTTAACGATAATAGAGTTTTTGATAATGAGTTATGTCTTTGATAAATCCATGGGAACCATCCAACATGTCAAAAAGAGGAAGATTGAGGATGACATTAGTAGAGGTTTAGTTTTTGAGGAGAGATAGGATGTTTTCACTTTTTCAAAGAGAAATAAAGGAGGATGGGCAAGTCCCCTTACAATTAATATGTCAAGTCATACTTTAGGACTCAAAAAAAATCTTTGATAGAACTTCATGAGGGGACTAAATAGGCTAGGTGAGAGATAGAGAAATATATTTAATAGGTAAGGGAACAATAAAAAAAATTCATGTCCCTTAAAATTTTTAAAATGATGTTTAGAGCATAGATCCTTGGTTATACATTGTCATAGATGCTATTAGTTTAATGAGAGATAAGCTAGCTCCTCATGTTTCTTAGACAAAAAATATATATTCAATTATATTAAGTAAGATGAAAATAAATAAATTTTCTTGTATTATATTAAATAATAAGACTTATAGACATTTGGATTTGATGACAACATTGGAGGCAGTTAATGGTCTCAGCTTGGTGGTCATCTAAACATAAGTTGTTTAGGATTAGGTTTCAAGCACAGAAGCTTTGATCCCAAAGTTTTTAGTACATGAAAATCCAATCTTGAAAATTCTAAATGAATTAAAACTCTCTCAAGAAAGGGACTATATAGGAAATTTAATAATTAGATTCAATTTTTACCAATTGCTTTAGTAGGATTATACCAATTTTAAGTAAAGGCTTTAAGGGATTACATTATAATAAATTGAATCAAAACTTAGTTTTGTTAGGAAGAAGGTTACAAAAGTAGAGATTTTTAGGGTAGATCTGAGGGCCTCCAAATCTAAACATGCATGCTTGTTAGTGAAAGTTAGTAGATTACATAGGACATATATTATAAATATGGACATCATAAGGCTATATCATGATGTCATTATAAACACTACCAAGATTTGGAGGAAAATAAAATAGCTATGTCCCCACCATCCAGTTCAAATAAACTAACTACTTTTGTTCCTATTAATACTTTGGCTTTGACCATGAAACCACCAACTTCAACTAAACCTTAGTATTATGAGGTTAATTTTATATGCATGTTACATGTAGAGTTAACCGATGTAATTAAAGTATATTTAGATGTAGCATATGCATGTAATAGTTAAAGACTTTTGTAAGCATGCACACATTGCATTTCCATGTAAAATCAAGTTTATTTTTAAAAACATATTTGTGATCAATTTTAAATATACATGCATACCTTTCATCAATGATAACTCACATTCTAATTATTAACATGTAACTTTGTAATTTTCATGGATTTGAGGGATGAGGTGGCCCCTCCCCAAATATATTGATACTTGTAATCTTCTTGTATTCAGAGAGGTAAAATTTATCAATATAGGAAGAAGTCTTTTTGATTTTCACATTATTGTGTCAATGCTTTTCCATTCTCATTCTATGTAATTAGATGTATTTTATTTTCTTTATTGTTGAATTTAGCAATTTAAAGTTTGCAAAATCTATAGATAATTCCTTCTTATTATCATTGATTTATGTTTATTTAAATATGTGTAATAGCTATTGGACAATAATCAAGTATCATTGATCTCATGAAATTAGGTAGACTATTTTAATTCTTTGAGTTTGCATAAGTTTTTTATTGATATAGACTTCTAGGTGTAAGCCATATCTACCTTAGATACCTCTCTTATCTGAGCTATAATATACTGAATAAGGGTGTTCAATAACAACTCTAAATGGTATCAACCTTTTTTTTAGATGCTAGAGTAAAATATATTATTTCATCCCTAGATCCTCTTATTGTTTTTACATGTGAGTGTAAAATAGATATTATTTGTAAGCATTGGTATTAAAATACTTGTCCATAAAGAGACTAGCCATAAAGTAATCCTTTTTTAGACCATAGAGTCTTTTTTTCTGCCCTACCTTTCCATATTGGAGCTTCTTTAATTAAAATCTACCCACTTTAGAATAAGGTCCATCCATCCAACTCATATATGTTTTAGTTTTCTTCTATGTTTCACTCATCCACACATACACCTGATTAATAACCCACATGCTCAGCTTATTAGTCCACCACCTAGTTGTTCAATCCATACCTATAACTTGTGCCTAGGAGTAGAGATCACCTCAATTGAGATCCTAAAACATTAGAGGTTACCTCATTAAATTTGGGGTGTGCATAAAACCCACATTAATAGGTGTAGTGTGAAGTTTGGGTACTTACATGAGAAATTTAGTGGCACTAAAATGTAATGTAGATAACTATGAGATGTCATACCCTCATCTATTTGCCTACCATATCCCAATTTACCTTATATATATCATGAATCCAAATATAGAGATTAATATTCAACTATAATAAGAAGTGCAAAAATAAGATAATGCCTTTTAGTGTGATTTAGCTTTTAATAAAAAAAATTGTATTTTAAAATTTATTTTTATTATGATATGTATTTTGAATCTTTTTATTTTTATATTTTATTCCTTCATAAAAATTTGGAGAGATAACCACATATGTTAAATATGACTAGCATACGAGAGTTTACACTTGGTCACTAAAGAGGATAACCTAGAGATAATTATGTTTAGATATTCTTAGAAGTGCATCATAGAAAAAGTGTAAATTTTAAATTTACATTGGTGATCCCAAAAGGAAATGAAAAATAAGTAATATGTGTGAATAATCATAGAATTATTGGGTTTCCCCAATTAAAAAAAAATTATATAAAGTCATGTAAAATGATAGACAATTTAAAAAATTATCATAAAAGAATGTAAAATGTGGATGAGAACATATTGATAGAGTTATATTAAATTATGATTCACTCTAAGTGATAAAATAACAATATTGACCAATTACATGTGTTTATAAGAAGAAACGTAGCTAAGGTTAGGAGCATAAGCAAGCTATGAAGTAAAGTGAATAATGATAGGGTTTTGTGAGAAGGGACAAGTTGATTCCCCATGTCTCACCATGTAAATCATAAACTAAAAATCCAAGAGGAAAAACTATGAAAAATATATGAAATTAGAAAAATATCAAAACTAACAAAGTAGAAAGAATAACAAAGGACAAAATTTTTAAAAATAAAAAATGGATGTGAAAAGAAATAAAAAATAAAGAGGATGGGAATTAGTGTGGAGGGCCTCATTTATTCTTTAGTTCTTACCATGCAACTCAAAAAATGAAAAACAAAGAGGTGTAAAAATTATAAAATACTTAATAGAAAGAATAACTGGTGGGGATGATTATAAAGAACCTATAGGTTTATATGAACAAAGGCTAAGGTGCAACACAAGAAAGTCTAAAATAACCTATAATAAATGTTAGCTTAAATGAATATAAAATAACTATAAGAAATAATGTAACACTTAAATGAAATGGAAATTCATGAATGAAAGTAAATTAAGCATAACATATATAAATAAAAATAATTATTCAAGAACCAAGCATTGTTTGGCTCCTTAAATATATCTCCTTCATTAGTTTTCAATCTATAGGTGATAGTTCCAAAGGTGTTCTACAAAGGTAATGACCCCACCACTTTTGGGCACACATTCCATCATTTCCATGGGTTTAATTAATTTTTATCACTAAATCACTTAAATTGAAAGTACCAACTTTGACATTATTATTGTGTTGCTATGTAATAGCATTTTTGTATTAGTGAGTGTGCTAAAGAACACTCGTGAATTTTTTTGTAAAATATATAACGTGAATGAAATATTATAAAATATCCTAATTACAAGTGATTTTTTTAATATTTATGGGCAAATAAATCAATTCCACCTCTAATGGAATGACAAATTCATATACATAAACTAGAGAGAATGGAGTTTTCTTAATGGTATTATAGATACTAGTGTGATATGTTGAAAGTGCAAGATAAAGCTTAGGATGCCAATCCAAATGAGAACCCATAAATATATTTTTAAATATTTTTAAGTATTTTTAGTTGCTTCAGTTTGGATATTTCACTAAGGGTGATAAGGTGTGTAAAATTTGTGCATAGTTTTGAATTTCACACAGAGGTTATTCATGTCCTTGTTTTTTAAATTCTTGTCATTTTCAAATATGGTAGTGTGAGGAATCCCAAAAATAAGTATGATATAGTTAAGGACAAACTTGGAGATTGTGATGTTAGTAACATTATCAAGATACATATCTTATATCCACCTAGTAAAGTACTTGGTGGAAGTAATAATGAAAATTTGGCCTTCTTACAATTGAGGCAAATTTCTAATAAGATATAATCCCCACATAGAGAATGACTATGGATATTCAAGAGTATAAATCTTAACCAGATGATAATAAATAATATTTTCATGGATCTAATAAGGATTACACTTATTAAAAAAAATTATGGCATCCTTCTCAAGGATAGGCCAATATTAATCCATATGTATGAATTTATGGGTTGTAGTATGTCCACTATAATGACCACTATAAATTACCCCATGTGATTTATATGGAAGAGACTGAACTTATTATTTAGTAAAATAATGTATTATGGTTCTTCAAGAATCAAAATGGTTGAGGAAATAAATTTAAATTATTTCTTAAAAATCATGGTCTTTTCACATGAATCAACTTGAAGAGGATAGTTTGGTGTTCAATAAATTGGATGATGTATTATACCACAAACTTTTTCAAGTTGAGACAAATTATATGTCATATTTGAGATAATTATCTTTAATTTATAAGGTACATAATAACTTCCTCATTTGAGTGAGTAACTATGTATCATGTAGTGCCTAATGAGGATGAAAAAGGGAAGGTGAGGAGGCAAGAGAGTTTATGATAACATTTTTATCTCATGGGATTGCCTCAATGGTGAAATATGAAAGTTATTTAGCAAAATTAGTAGCAATATCTCGATATGATATAATGTTTTAACTTTTAAATTGATACATTTTACTAACTTGGTGACAAATAAGCTATGAATATCCTTAATAATATAAGTAAGAGACATATATATTGATGTCTACTTATATCCCCATGATGAAGGATTCATACTCAGCCATGTTTTTAGTAACATTTCATGAATTTAAAATATAGGGGAATAATTTTTAAGAAAGGGTTGGTGAGGACATGTCCTACCCTAGCTCCTTGAAGGCACTTGGTTCCATAAAAGTGAAGTGTTTAATTATCCTCATGAAAATAAATGGTGACCTCAAGTAACTCTTATAAGATGGATTTATTATAATTTTTTGTTTTAGAGACTATAATTCTATGTTATTTTAGGGCATGATCCTTGGGGTTGGAACTAAAATTATATAATTATGATTTAATGTTAATATCTTGATCAATGTAATTGATCAATTGGACATATTCATATAGAAGAGTATCTTAAATATGTCACTAAGATGGTATAAGTGCAATGGTAAAATGATAAGAAATCACTTGGCCTTAATCTAACTTTTGGATGATGATCCTAAGGTCAAAATAAATTAAGAGAGGCATCCACTTTCTAATTCAATTTATAGTAAATAAATATTTAGAGAATAAATGGTAAAGAGGTTCTGAATGGACTAGGACATAGGTAGTCTGATAAATCATATAGTTCCAAATAATTTTCATGGTCAATTAGATGATGATGCAATAACACTCCACCTTAGTGTGGCAGATCTCATAACTGAGATGGAAGTAGAAGACATACACAATATGAGAGGGCATTCACTACACTATGGTCACAAAGTAGGACATTGAATTTATGATTTTTTCATGTTTTAAAAGGTGTTATGATAATCATAAAATCATTAAATATTAACACATTTCTTGATAATGGCATTTACTACCTAAATATGGTTAGATAACTCATGAAAAAATGTATATATTATTTTGAGTTTCCAAAGTTAAGTACAAATATGAGGGATTGACCAAGGTAAAAACATGTTAATAATATTTTTTATCTTAGAAGGATCCATGTCAGTCAATTTTTTATGAGACAAAAAATCCTATTCTTTTATAGAGGTGAAATCAAACACACTTTTAAGGATTAAGTTTTAAATTTTATCTAATAAGATTCTCAATAATCATAGCAAGGTCACATAGATGACCATCCTCAAGGGAATAAATTTCAAAATTGGTTATAAAATCAAAAATGGCATATATAGAAGGTATGGGAATGTTTTACTTAGGGCATGATAATTTAAGATTACGAAAGTCAATAGAAAAGTGAATGACCATAGTGACTTAATTACAAATGGATATTGTGTTAGAGGCCCATTAAGAATAATCAATACGTTTGATAAACTTATCATCTAAGATTAATATGATTTCCTTATGAAAAAATTTAGAATTATTATGATGGGATTTTTTTTGGTTTTATTTAACAAGTTTTAAATTTATATAAGTAACAATGCTATGTAAAATTATGTTAGGGTTGATACTAGGCAAGCCCTCATATGACCATGCAAAAAAAAACATTAAATATATTAATGATTAAATTGAAGTTGTCCATATATCTATGGTATTTATCCTTAGATATGATTATGGGTTGAGGATATATGAGTGATCTTAATCTAAATTCCTTAGTTTATCATTGAGTATTACATTCCATTTTTTAAACCATATGGTGTGGGATGGAGCCTAGAAAGGGGATTACGATTAGGATCAAAAATAGTGAAAATTTTATGAAATCAAATAGAGGTAATATAAAATTTTTAAATCTTATGATATTGGCCTGGGAGTTGAGGATCTCATGTAATAATGATTTATAATATGGATTCATCATTAGGAAGACTAAGTAATGGCCATAATATTCAATATATACCTCAAGTTCAATTATTTTATTGAATTTTATATCAAATTATAAGTTTATCTATCTCACATATATAGGTTTCAAATCTAAGATAATGTTGGTATCTTTAGACGTGTTTCTCATTTTTTATGTATGGTATTAGGTTGGTCGATGTAGTCTAGTATAATAAGACTAGTTGGAACTATGTTGTGACCAACACACCCCATTTTAAAATATTTAAATAGGGACCCATTTGTTCTAAAAAATCTATATTATTTCCATTAAGACATAAAATTAATTTAGACCCAAACATACCAAATCCTAGGTTTTATTATTCATTTTTTTAATGAATTTTGGCTGGAAATTAAGGAAATAGTTAATTAAAAGACATGATTTTATTTTAATTCAATTTACATGACTATATAAACTTATATTTTTTATTTTCCATGTTATTAGTTTTAATTATAAGTCACCATTTAAATTTCCACATGTCACTTATTATCTGAAAACCAAATAACTATAGATGTATTTTTCAAGATTTAAACAATTCAAGGACTCATTTCAAATTAGGTGTTCACAACCCTTTTTATTTTTGAGTTTAAATAAATAAAATATCATAATTTGAATACCTTGGCATCCTAACTAAATTATATTATTCCAAATTTTACCTCTTCATTTCATCTAGGTAAATAATTCAACATTATGATTTATAAGGACTAGCGACTACTTGATTAAGTGAGATCGATCCACATGTCACCATATTGATTCATCACATTTTTTGGTAGATATAGAGAAGTCATGAATAAAATAAAATAACTAAATTATAAATATTTATCCACATGTCACCATATCACAGACCTTGGTTTGAAAAGCTAAGTTACGAAGGCCCATGACATAGTGAGTGAGCAAGAACACTCCACATGTCATCATTTCTCAAAACATAGGTCAATAGTCAAATATGGTAGATTAAAAAGGGAAAAACCAAGTGAATAAGTGAGAGGATATCACTTTTCATCTAATGTATGGTAAAATACCATGTGTCTCTTATTTATTTATCCACATGTCAATTTTATAAAAGTCAACTACCACATGTCATACAATGCATCATCACCTCATAACTCTATATAATTACACAACTTAGAGAATAAATAAAAGGAATAATATAAATGATAAAGTGAAAGTTTTCCACATGTCCCATGGAGACAAAGTTATAGGCCATTGATTACTATGAGCGATATCATGGTAGCTATGAAAGGTAGATAAGTATATTAAAGCCATTAATTATGAATAAATATCTTAAAATAAATGACAAATTGACACATGTAAAATAAATCCCAAAAAACTATTTTGTCATGAAATCAAATTAAAATTATAAATATAGTTTACAAGGAACCTTATGTTGTAGCTAATTATATTGAATGGAAGATCTCAACAATAAATTTTTCATTGGAAACTATAATATATACAATAACCCAAGTTGAATCATATTACATTTGAGAATTATCTACCTTGTGAATTACTATCTAGATCCATACAATTTTTTTAAATTCCTAATATTTGAAATAAAACATAGAGATCAGTGAAAAATGTAATGGAAGATGAGAAACATGAACTAGTTCCATATTTATTTTATTTTGGAACTAAATAAGAATTCAAAGATATAGAGTTTGACCTAATTCATCTACATGATTATTTTAGTCAATAATTATTCATTTATGTAAAGGTTTAATTTATTCATCTACATACTGAAAAAAGATAATTTGACTCTTAATAAGAGATAATATAGATATGACTTACTCTCCATTAAATCTATCAAATAGAATAAGGCAATGACCAATCTAGAGGTATTTCCCTGTGTTGACTCAATATTTAATTTTTTTACAATAAACACTTACACAAATGATATTTTTCACAAGAACAATGAAACACAACCTATATCCTATATAATTGGTGTAGCATTTGAAAAATACTAAATATTACCCCAAGATAAACACACCCTACAATCAATAAATAGTGAAGGAGTGGTTTAAACATAATAAGATTAGGGAGACTTTGAAAACTTGTGTTGAAAATCCTAATAATGTTTCCATGAGAAAGAAGGTCCTAATTGCACAATTTATATCAAGTGTTATAATTTCCATGGATTTATTAAACAAGTTATATGGATCCCCATCCATAACCTATGTTGATGAATTTTGGGTTGTATTTTTATACATAATGTTAGATGTTAATGGTATTTATGTGTTGAGAGAGATTATAAGCTACAATTTGAAGACTCATAGGGTCACATACAAGATTGTCATATAGTAATTTATATATGCTCTCATATTTGGTGGATGTTATATTGGCACTTTAAGATCTATTGGCACATCTACTTATGAATTAAGAAGGAAAATAAAAATTTGTGCTAACTTTGACCTTTATCACATTCATAAATTAAAAAATTGTATGAAGAAAATAGTAGACACATTATACCCAATTGTGTATAAGGAAATGAATGGACAACCTATGCCAAGGTTGTATATAGAAATAAAAATATTACATAAATTATTGGGTGACTACTAGTTCTACCTAGATGATACAATTATCTAAGTTGAAGGCACATGGTATCACCATTTTATTTTCCCATGCTAGTCCCAGACAAGATACCTGAGTAGGAAATTGATTATTAATTATCAATTAGTATATATGAAA
This sequence comes from Torreya grandis, assembly GCA_037957365.1. Taxonomy (NCBI): domain Eukaryota; kingdom Viridiplantae; phylum Streptophyta; class Pinopsida; order Cupressales; family Taxaceae; genus Torreya; species Torreya grandis. The sequence continues at coordinate 2,019,232 of JARHVA010000179.1, forward strand.
ACCTTAAAAGGGCCAAATTAGTGATATTACACAAGATATCTATTAGTATGGGAAGAATACGATTCTAACACTAGGAAAACTAGCCAAGTGCTTTTATCACATGATTTATATCAATTTATATTATCTGATTTTAGATATTGGGACCCTAAAGGGATGGCAATCCAACATATTAATAAATTCCAAGGCAAATTTAAAAATTAATCATGGCCATAAGGAATATGGTCGTGATTATATATTTTTTAATGTTGATGATGAATCCCTAGTGTATATCAAAATGAGAGGTATAGGGATGCCTATAAAAGTAATATAATGATTAAATGTGATCCTTCCATTATAAAGGATGATGTAATTAGGATAGAATAAGAGGAGGAAGAAAATACATAGAAATAATAGATAAACCATAGCAAAAGGATGAGCTAGAATAAACTGATGAGCAAATGAGGTAAAGGGTCCTTAGGAGCCTCCCAAATCTAAAATATATATATAAATAAGATCTTTCTATTGAAATATGGGCACCCTTAAGTCCTAATGTCACTTTTGCATATACACCTATAGTTTCCATAGTCCAACTATCTCTAGCACCAGTGGTGAGTCATTCACCTAATCCTCCTTGAGTACACATTGAAACCATCCCTCTATTACTAACTCAAGATAAAAGGACCTTACCAATCACTCTGTAAGCCAAAAATTTCACACAAGAGGAGAGGCTATAATAGTATTTAGAGGGTTTATTGGACCTATTCTTATTATACATGGAGTATGAGATGGTAAAATATAAGATAGTAGAGAGAGATTTAGTAGGGGAATCTTTTGCTGACAAACATTTAAAAGAAATGGGGGAAGAATCAAAACATGGACCATTACTTTATTTCTTCCAAAAAATGTCTATATAGGTACATTTTTGAACCTCTACTTACAATCCTCCTCATACTAGTGATACAAAGCAAGAAAATATAGGTACCATAGACTCAAGCCCTATTATCAATGAGGACATAAATATGAAATACAATCCCATTGGCATGTCTACCACTATTTCTATAATTTCATTTATTCCCCTCATTTTTCCTACTACTATAAAAAATTCTACAAATTTCCTTCCCATTTCCAAAAAGTTTTTGGATTCAATGAATGTTTCTATCACATTGGATTATGTTTCCACTACATTTTTCCTATAGCTATAGTTTTTCTTGACCCAACCAATTCTTTGATTAACACTATTATGGATACCAATGTGGACACTATCACATACACACCAATTGCACACTTTTTGTAAAATATAACATGGGATACCATTACACACCTATTGATCTTTAAATTACTAGCATCTTGCCAAAGGGTCCACAAGGGGGTTTGTCATTTCCCTTCCAAAGTCCACATTTTGAGGACTTGGTCTCAGAGTCCATATTTGTGACTTACCCACTACAAGGTCGTTATTCCACTCAATTATGGTTATAAAAACCACCCAAAAAAATTAAACCATGGTCACCATCATCAAAGAGTTCCCTAAGTCCATTAAGCATATAACTAAAATCCATCCTAATATTAGGGTCTCAAGAGAAAATATGGTTAACCCATCATTCCCTATAATTCCATCTTCCATAGATCCAAACACACCCCCTTCACCTAATCCATCATCACTCATGCCTCAACCAACCACTTCATCCTTAGTCACCATATTGTCATAATAATATCTCATTGAGGAATTAATCTTGACACCTCTATGGATATATAACTTACAAGCACAGAATATTTCTAGACATAATCTAGTTATAGTAGAGGAGTTAAAGCTGACCATTAAATTTGATGAGAAATCTAATAATTTGAAGAGGATCAAAAAGAGTAACATGATAATATGAGAGTAATATATTGAATTTATGAGATAATATGAACTCTTTGCATTTACTAAGAAAATGAAAAGCATTCCTAGAAAAGATGATGAAATCCAAATGATTCAATATCTGTGGTTGATGGTACATGAGGAGTATTAAAGAAAACAATTTGTGGTTTTTAACAAAAAAATAAGAGACTAGAGTCTCAAAATATATTAGATTCTCTATATGGCATACTATATAAATTCAAAAATTTAGCTTCATCATTATAATGATTGGTAATTTATATACATAAGGCAAGAGCTGAATCCAAACCATAGTGGGGAAAGGTTAATTTTAGTGAATATTTGAAGATTCTGAATGAAAAACTACATCATAATTATAAGTTATTTAGATATAAATCATATCCATACTTGAACATGATGCTACTAATATATATTAATATGTAATAATCTCATATAAGCTACAAGAGATAAGACATGCATGATTGGAATAACCAGATGAAAGAACTAGTAGAACAATTGACAATCCAAGAGACTAAGGAAATTGATATACTAAAATAAGTTCTCATTATAAACATATATAAATTTCATGATCAATTAATTATCAAACATTATTTTGATACTTTTTTGCATACCTCTATAGATAATTTCAAGGTAAGAGTTAATTCTATTCGTCCTATATGGGGTAATCAAATTCTTAATATTATCACACTTACAAAATGGAAGCTTGATGAGGTCTATGCACTTACTAATTCCATCAAAGTTTCAATAAGTTTACAGAAGAAGATAATGGAGAGGATTCCTATATAATTTAAAATGTCAATCATAAATTTTATCACTATTAATTCATTTTTTCTACAAACTCAAGGAAAAAGAGGAAATAATAGAGGCAATTGGTAGCTTAAGTAATAGTTTCATCCTCAAAAAAACCATCTAAAACTTTTTATTCTACTCTATTATATACAATGGTGTATACCTCATGGGAATTATATACTCTCATATTTACTCCACTTCAAATCTCATGCATGTTTAGACTAGTCCCACCCTAGTGATAGCTATAGTTCTAGATACATCATAGACCCCTATTTTGGATCCAAATGTCATTAGCAATTTTAATCATGAATTATAGTAAATTTTTATCTATTTTTGGATATAATTATATTTATAATTTTACAAATATGTCATTATAAATGTTATGAATCTAAATTAAGACTTGTTTATTTATAAAACTTATAACCATAAAAATTTGACAGTATAAATTAGGAACTGGTCTTATTTTATATTTTATAAATATGCAATGAGGTTTTGAGATGATTTGGTTCCCACCCAAAGACATATATGTCTGAGCCCCATTATTATAAATTGAAGATAATTTTGAAAATTAATGAAAGCAAGGAAATTTTCTACAACTATTCTATAAGTTTTTTTAATGTGCTTTCACTTCTAAAATTCTATTTTTACTTGAATAATTTCCATTAAGTTGATATATTGTATGGATTCTTATGCATATTTTTATTTAAATTATTAGATTAAACTATGCATTATCCCTATCTATATTTTGATTCTACATCTTTTTTTTACTTTGTTAGTAGAGTGATTATGGTTAGTAATTCAACACTAACATTATCTTTGGTTATGGTCATTGGATTATATTATAATTGATTCCTTAGAATATTCATTATGTTTTTTGTGTTCTATACTGAAAAAAATATTACATAAAACATTAGTAAGTCATAGGTTCCTATTCATATTATATTTAGCTAGATTATAAAGGTCTAATATTTAGTTTAATTAGAGATCCTTTCTTTCATGCCTTACCCTTCCATTTTTTTTTATGTTTTTTATCATATCTACCCTAGTTTAGATCCATCCATTCACCATAGGTTTGTTATTATAATTTTAGGTTATACATTAGATGAAATTCACTTCCAAACCATCCAAGTTAAATAACCACTATGCTTATAACTATTCCATCATGTGGTTATTTACAAAATTGATACCTAAAACTCATGCCTTGGAGTGAATTCTCAATGATCTTAAAATGACAAGGTCTATCCCATTATAATATTTGTTGTACATGAAACCCACAAAAAAAAGTATCAGGTTTACCAATAGATTCATGTATGGATATACTAAATTATATCATGTAGGATTATATAGTTAGTCATAATAAAAATAGGTCATAATGTATTAGTGTGTTTAATACAGTTAGATAAACCAGAAGTATATTGGTAAATAAAATAATGATCAAATACAAAATAATGTAACATTGTGTTTTCAATTCTTGGGTGGTGGATGATGAAATTATAAATATCATGAGGTTCCTATGATATTATATCATAAACTTATATGTGTTTGCCAATATCATAAGAACTATAAATAGATGGTGACAAAATTATATCTATGCTTTGTAATGTCTAGATGATATCTTTAGGAAAATGAAAAGAATTATCAACACTATAGAAGTTTAACACATTATAGTTACGAGAATATAGGTGATTTTAATTTGTATTAGTCTAGTTGATGCAAATTAATAGTCTAGGATCAATCTAAACTATATTAGGCTAGTTGATATAGTTACAAATATTGAAACATGTTAGAATGATCTGAGAAAGAGTTCATTACTTATTTTTGGGAAAATTCAGATATATACTGAATAAACCATTTATTTTTTTCCAAATGTTAATGAATATGAGTTATGTATCCTTTGAATTATTCCTCATCCTCATCATCACTTGAATAAAAATGAGGAGAAAGGTAAACTAAGTGAACATCCCAATTAAAAACATGGATTCTAGAAAAAGACTTTTGATAATTTAATACATATAATTTCATTGATTGGGCTTGGGAAACTCTATAATTATAATCATGGGATGGATAAATATTAAACATGTGTGTAATTTGTTGAGATTTCACATTAGAAGTATCCTTAGTAGACACAATAATTTGAATAACTATTGTTGGATAAAATAGTAAGGGATCTTGGAAAATCTTTGCCACACTAATGTCATTACATTGAAAATTGTATTCCATATAATAATCTACATTAAAATTTCAAGGAGGTGGGATCTCACTATCACCTTTAAAAAATGGAAGGAACATATATCATGGTATAAGAGATGAAGTAATCCATTATACTATGTAAAGAGTTAATCTAGTGGTGTTATAAATAGTTTGATGCTCATTGGGTTTGTCATCAACAAAGTTAGCAAGAATGACTTACATATCAACATATATTATGAAGAACTTAGGTAAAGTTGGACCATTAATATAAGAAATAATCAAAATTCAATATTGAGACTTAGGTTTAGGTAATTTTAGATCATAAGGGTCGGCAATAGATTCATGGTTATAATACCTACCATAATGGTTAAAATTTATGCAATGGCTATCTAAATAAGAGATAGCCATCATATGTTGAGTTTAAGGATGGCCTAAAAGTATATCATAAGATAGCAAAAGATAAAATAACATAAGATTGGTGTGTAAAATTTTGGGTCCAATAATGAGAGGGAGCCAAATTTAACCAAGAGGATTTTGGTTAGTCTTATTAAATACATTACATGTAAGTCTAGTTTTCTTTGTAGACATCTAATTCCTAACACCATTATGTTGAAATTACATAAAAATTAAGCCAAAATCACTTAAACACGCTAAATGGTTTGAGCTTATCATATACAAGTGTTGATTTAGGCTAATGTATCCCTAAATGAGGAAATGCATTTTATGTGATTATTAAATTTAATCAAATTATTTTGATTCAAAATGACAAAAATGCATTTTGGTGCTTTGGATCAGTCTTTTCTTATAATTAAAAAGCACACAACATGTGCCTGTACCAAGATGGCTAGATCAAGCATTCATCAAGCAAACCAAGAAAAATGCATAAATAACTAAAAATATAGGCCAGCCTATTTAATGAGGGTATGAAAATTATAATTAAGATAAAATGAAAGAAATCAAACACAAGTTGCCTTCCCAAGAGCTTCTCATCACACAAATATAGCTCAAAACATGGTTTTCCCCTTGATTTGGTGCTAGAGTCTTCAATAATGGTGCAAAAACAAGGTCATCCACCATCTCAAGAATACCAACTAAGCTAGGCTCATGATATTAAAATCAATATTATGCCTATCTTGAAGCTATATTATTACAAATAAAGAATTATCAAACTACACTCAATGGTTTGTAGAGAGAATCCCGCATTATAGGTTTACACAAATGAAGCTTAATTAAAGTGGTATTGGCCCTCCTATTTATAGATTTTCCAAATTGATTAGGATCAACCATGACCATCCATCTTGAGATCAAAATGTATGACCATGAATTAATCTAATTATGTAAATAATATCCATAAATATTCTCTTAAATATGTGGGAAGAAGGGGAATTAAAGAGGCATGGGAAGCCATAATCTTGATATTTGTTGCATTTATGGCTTATGAATTCCACCCCATTGATCATGTCATTTGATAATGTAGTTAATAGGAATCAATATACAATAAATAAATATTCAATAACTTCCATGGAATTCTTACTTAAACTCATAATTTGGTTTAATTTTCTAAAGTAAGATTAATCAATTTTGATGTAATTCTTTGGAAATTGGTGCACTTCATTAATCAAATTAGTCAAAATGTCATATTATTGGGTTATAATTTAATTGGATAGGAATAATAAGGTGATGTTAGTTGTGAATGTATCATCATCCCATTTAGGATGTTGATGAGACAAAATAAAACATGCATGTGTTGTGTGCTTCCAATTTAGAAGAAAAGAGTGTTCCAGAGCACCAAAATGCATTTTCATCATTTTGACTTAAAATGATTTGATCAAAATTAATAAACACATAAAATGTATTTCCCCATTTAGGGATACATTAGCCTAAATCATAATTTGTATGTGACAAACTCAAACCATTTAGTGCGTGTAAGTGATTTTGGCCCAATTTTTGTATTTTAGTGCATTTCAAGTAAGATTGACAATTTCAACACAATAGTGTTAGGAATTGGATGTCTACATTTTACCCTTATTTGAGAATTCATAGTGAGACATTTAGGTAAATTAATATCTTTTGAAATAAAAGAGTTATCAAGAAGAATTCGTAAATGGCCCATGATTGTTAATGCTTGATCTGACCATTTGCTCTTATGAAGCTTAATCTAACCTCTTAAAGAGGAATAAGAAACCATATTCCTAATATGTGTTTTGTTTATGGCTTAAAAATATGGTTATATCAAGTATTAGTCAATAAAACCAATAAAAATTCACAAAGAACTAACAATCTAGGCCAACCTATTCAATGGGGGTGTGCAAATGATAATTAAGAGAAAATGAAAGAAAGAAAACACAAGTTACCTTCCCAAGAAATTCCTATCACACAAATGTGGCTCAAAATATTATTTTACCCTTGATTTGGTGCTCAATTCTTCAATAATGGTGGAAGGACAAGTTCTTTCACCATCTCAAGAACACCAACTAAACTAGACTCATGATATGAAAACCAATGTTATGCTTATCTTGAAGCTATCCTATTATAGATAAAGCATTATCAGACTACACTCAAATTGTTTGTAGAGATAATAATACATTATAATTTTACATAAATAAAGCTTAATATAACCTCATAAGGCTAACTAATGCTTGATCCAACCTACCCCTTTTTGGTTTTTTTGACACACCTAGTGGGACCATGCATCTCTCTCAAGCAAGGAAGACACTTTGAAAATCTTAGATATCCATAAAAGTCATTAAAAATACTTTAACATAATTTATTAGCTTCAATTTCCCATGTTTTTGACATTTTTTATTGATACACAGGTCACACAGTAACCAACGTCACTTCTAGGTGATCGACATCAGTCAAGGCTAATTGACATCGATAAGCTTGAAGGGAAAAACACATTAAAATTTTTCATTTAAAACTTTATTCAAAATTGTAATTATCATTTTGAGTTTATAAGTCTCTAGTCTAAACATTATTTTTTTGATCCAGAAGTTCCTTTTGGATATTTTATCCTAACATAGGCTAACAAATTTATTTGTCAAAATATTTTTTTTCCTAAGGGTTCATAGGTGACTATTATTGGTCATTTTTTACCAACATCAATTATGTTTATGACTGATATCAGTCTTGTAGCAATCAGCATTGGTCACTATTGACCAACATTAGTCTTTGTGTCTAAATAATAGAGAACCCAAGATCAATAATTCTAAACTTTCTTATTCCATTATGAATTGTGCTTCAAATCTAAAGGAAACTCTCTAATTTTTCTTGTAAGACTCACATGAAAAATTGATTAATTGGAGCATAATTAAGTCTTGAACCTTCCCTTTAGTGTTTAAAAGGAACTTAGATGGTTTATTTAAATGTTTTGTAAAGTTTTGACAAACTAAGTTCAAGGGGCTAAGAATTTCACTTAACATTTCAATTTGGTGATAAAACTTATCTAAATTTCAAATTTATTGAAGTGTTATTTTATGAAAATCATATATTGCTTGTTATTTTTTTTGATAAAAATGAAGAGTTCATGTATGCTCTCCCCAAATCCCCTATAGGGAACATAGGTGACCAAAAATGCCTTTTAATTATGATTTTACCTTTGTCCAAGGCATGAAAAGGTAGGCTCTCCCCAAAACCCATATGGTTGGGTGATCTAAAAATAACCACTATAGCCTTTTCACTTAGATCATTTATTTTATGCAATTTGGCTTATGGAGGGGAGTTTATACCCTCTTCACAAGTTATTTAGGGAAGATTTGACCTAGGGTTTCATCTCTTGGCATTTAATTCAACCCCTCTCTATAGGAGGGTATAAAAATTGAGGGTAACCCACTAAAACATTTGCTTGAGTGGTTAATCAAACTTTTTTAGTGGAAATCATGCTTAGAATAGATGATCAATCAAGACATCACACTACACTGAACAATTAATAGATGTAATGGTTGTGAAAAGGACAATACCTTTTCACAACAAGCCAATTGACATGGATATAATTGACATGTTTTCATCTCTAGAATTATCCATGTTTGGGACCATCTAGATGGTTGTAAATTGTAAGTTTTAGACAACCCCACCTCCTATAGAGTATTGTTGATACAGGGTGAGTAACCCAAAGGTCCATATCACCATACAATATTTTGGGAGAAGGTGGTGTAAAATATGCTACCAACTCATGCACTTTTATTTTTGGATTAACAATTAATATCCTCCCATGAGTACATATATAGATGGATTTCAATAATAAAATGCAACCTTATCAGTTTAGGGCTTAAGACGATTTACTTAGTTGTACTTGGTCTTGATTTTATTCTAAAACTTATTTATTAATAACATTTCATAACCAAACACATTTGTTGTCCACCATTTATTGAATAAGGAGGCATGATGTTGGTCAAATACAAATCATATTTGCCTTATTCAAATCCTCATCATAAACATTTGTGTTTGTATTGCCTAAAAAGTGCAATTATTCTACCCATTTGAGTCTAAACCACTTTCCAAAAATATTTAAGTCCATTGATAATTCAAATTTATAATTATGCCTTTCTAAGTTCTAGGTTATTATGTTAATCAGTTTTTATGTTTTCACTTGACTTGAGTTAACTTGGGTTTAATTTCCCATTTGGATTGAAGGTCATTCATAGACTCATAATCATTTGATCATTGTGAACTTAGGTCATCAAGTTTATCTCTCACACTCTAATTTTTAGAACACATTTTACTCTACCTCATATTACCATGTGGTGGTATTGTGCTACATGTTTGGTTCTAGTTTTATACTTAGTAGTTCTTGCATGTTTTCACATCTTAAGTTTCTTACTTTGCATTGTCACCTTCCTAATCTAAATGTATTTCTTCTAATATTTATAATATCAACTTGTTGAAGTTAAACTAGCTTTTATGGTATTAACAAATATTTAGACCTATGTTTGGTGTACTAGTTTACACTTAGGTCTTTGAGTTATCATACCCTCTTCTAATTCATATTATTTCAACCCTACCCAAGTTTGAGTAATTTTGTGAGCACATTCTTCTAATTGTGTGGTACTGTGCCACCTCCTTTTTATTATAGTCTCTTTGTGCCTTGTCATTTATTTATAAAATATCAAAACACACACCTTGTTTAAACATTTGTAAAACATTTTCCAAATCTTGTCAAACATAGAGAATGAAAATTTTCAAACATGAATTAAAGGTAAACTCATAGTAGGGTCTATTACATCCATAGATATTAGGAGGAGCACTTTTATGATGGTCAAGACAATTATGTGGTCTTTGAAGACATTAACACAACTATAGGATCTAAATAAGACATTTTAGAATATCAACCCCAAAAGTACAAGGATGAAACACTCCTAACGTTGATTAAATCTGATGTTAGACTACCCTCAAACTTTTCTATGGAATAATTACATACCTTGGTTAGATAAGGATAGCAACATCAAAAACAATCATTTTCAAACATTACTAAAAAAAACATACCTTCTTTTATCAAAGGAAAGGAAATCCTTATAGATTCAAAACCTAATGATCAAGATCTTATCACCAAGATCAAAAATATAAGTCAATTATATCTAGACCAAATTATCTTAGACTTGACATACTCTTTAATTTCCACGTCAATCCAAAATGATGCTTCCAAGGAACAATGGAATATGGTTTAACTGATGCAAACTCTAGTTGATAACATAACAACAATGGATCAAGATGTCTCAATCGAACAACTTAAGTCCCAAGAGGTTCTACAACATGATTTACTAGACATGAAGAATACATTTTTCAATCATTAAGAACCTCTTGTTCCTTCACAAAACCAAAGACTAAAACATTCAATATGCATTGAAGAAATTATATAAAAAAATTTGGATAGTTTATCTCAACCAACATGTACTTTGATTAATAGACCATAGACTCCCCAAAATCAATAGAAGATGTATAATTCAAGGTATTTAATTCTAAGGAATTAGCGAGTCACTTAATTGACTCAAGGAGTGAACCAAAACCAAGTTGTGGACCATAGGGTGTATATCCCTAACAAATCCAAGAAATAGGGGCACATACCACCCCAAAAAAATTATATTCCACCCATGAATGCACTAAACATGCAAGAGTGTAATTCCATGAAGGATATTATGTCATGATTGGAGACAAGAAATAGAATCAAGAAATACAAATTTGATGATATATGCCCATATCCATTTGGTTTTAGTATTCTCTAAGTCCCCTTTTCCATCTCATTTTTATGCACCTAAATTTGGCAAATACAAAGGAAAATGTGACCCTCATGAATACATTTAGGTATTCTTTGTGTTATGATAAAAGGTTGCTTATAATAGCATTTATTTGATTTGTTTGTTTCCATGAAGTTTAACGAGACAAGCTCTAGATTGACTACTTAAGTTACCCAAAGGATTGTCTATAGATTGGAACAATCTATCAAAAAAATTCATCAACCATTTCTCATACAATATTAAACATGAATTGAACATTGTTGACTTGTGCAAATCCAAATATAGTGATGAAGAAAGATTTGTAGCATATCTATAGAGGTGGAAAGAATTAGTTGGTCATTTTCAACATAATTTTCTAGACAAATAGTTGGTAGACATATTTTCACATAACCTACACCCTGAGGTGGTGCACAATATATGGCTTACTTGAATAAATCACAAACAAATGGGTACAAATCGAGAAGGATCTTATTGCAAAGGGTCTTGTCAAGATTTACACATAGGGTCAAACATCAAATCAAACCCCATCACCAATCTAAATAGTTGTGAAAGATAAACTTAAGGTTTTCAACAATAACAAGAACATGGTAGGGAATCGAGTAACTAAAGCAAGTCATGTACAAATGGTGCAAGGCCTTTCAACTCCAAAAGTATAATTATCTCCCCGTAATCCACTAGACAATTTGAAAAGACAACCTCCACATAAGACATTTCATAATCAATTCAAAGTCTTTAGCAGAATTGGGAGAGATTTTTGAGACATTATTCCAAAAGATCCTAGTAGCTAACCTAATTGTATGGTTAATACCAAGGCCATTTCCTCAAGATCAACGAAAGCTATATTTGTACAATGAAAATTAATGGTGGGTATTGGTCATAGTACTTATCATTGCATCTAATTATGACACCTTATTAAATATTTGATTGAGAAGGGTGAATTTGAGATCAAGCTTCCTCATCAAGTCATTAATCAAGATATGATAATCCACCAAGATCCATTTCCTCAACATAATCAACAACTACCAAAGAATAATTAAAACCAAAGACAAAATCAGTAGTAGAATCAGAACTAGCATCAAGGTCAAAATCATAATTAGAATGATCATATTAAGGATCATTATACCCATGATAATATCCTAGGTTACAAAAACATGCCTTATAATTATAACAATATCATGGGATGCATTTCTACACCCACATTTCCACTGTTAATGTCAAATCCCATGACCCATCCTATATTCCTCATAGTATTGGACCCACTATTTTAGGGTCAACACCCTCTCCTTATATTAACACCACATGGATTTCACATAATTCTATTATGACTCCATTTGAATAGGTTACTATTTTTGGATATCACCCTTCCTTCAATTACAATGGGTCCTCATTGAATTAAAATTGCTCTAATGCAACTAGATGCCTACAATTCACCCTCCAAGGCCCTTCACCTACATCTTCTAATTATGATGGATCCTTTTCACCTCTATATTGTGCATTCACAACTAGATGCTCATGAGTTACCCTTTAGGTCCCCTTTCCCTCTTATTCCATTGAACCCAACATGAACATTGTGCCTTTGGATCTAAAGCCGAATATTATACCAACCAAGGCCAAGTTGTCTCATCTTATAATTGAAAAGCCTTATAATCTATTGGAGCAACTGAGTAAAACTCCTATGTAGATTTATGTTTTAGACCTCTTGCATGTATCTAAAGTCCATAGAACTATTTTGAATTACCTTTTGTAAGAATCAATTATTCCCAAAAATATTAATCTTGAATAGTTCCAAACACTAGTGGAACACTTATCTTCATTTTGACTGATCACATTTGATCAAAAAAACATGTCCACTCTAGGTTTGAGCCATAACTACCCACTATATATTGAGTCCATCATTGAAAACCATAAGATCAAGTGGGTTGTTATAGACAATGGTTTAGGGCTAAACATAGTATCCCTCAAACTGGTACATAGATTGGGCTACACTATGAAGGACATTCAACTAGATAAAATCATCATAAAGGCTTATGATAATTCTAAGAGCAAGTCTTTTGGTACCATTTATTTGTTGATAATTGTTGGGTATATTTCCCACCACACATTGTTACATATTATGTAAATTGAGTTACCTTATAACATACTTATTGGTTGTCCTTAGATCTATGAAGTACATGCCATTTCATCCACCTTGCATCAGTGCCTTAAGTCTCCCCATGATGGGATGGAGGTTATTATTCTTGTTGATCTATAGCCTTACTAGTATTGCAAACATTTAGAGGCTGAGTATCATAGTTATAACTATTGTCTAGGTTCTAAATTCATTTCAAAGAATAACAAGGAGGTAGTTTCACATCCAACACCATATAATTATATCAACCCTAGTGACCTTGCCTCCATTTTAGATGATTCATTTCCCACAACTCTTGTAAAATAGTTTATTATTGAAGACATGGGAATCTCCATGTACTATATTAAGGATGCCTTCCATGTTGTTAAGTTGCCAAAGTCTACTAAAACATTTGGTAAACCCAAACCTTCCAAAATCCCTAATAGACCTAACTTGATCTGATAATAGAAGAAAGAATAGAGGAAACAACTTCTATTATTTATACCTATTACTTCACCAAAATAGGATTAAGAGGCTTTCATTGAAGGAAACTAGTTATATTCTAGTGGCATTATTGATTGCTTTTAGAATCTAAAATATCCTATCCCTAATCAGATCATGGATAATTTTGATTATACAAGGAAAGGCCTTGGCCCACGAGCCTAAGGAATCTTGGAACCTTTATCAATTGGATTACTTAATTTAGATCATGGTCTTATATTTATACCACTTGGGGGTCACCTCATGACTTTCCATAGTGATTCTTCCAAATTGACTAGTAATGAGACTCATCACAGTGATGTAGCATCCCATTAAATCTTTTTTGATGAGTTTATTGACTTGGATTTATTTGATCAAAATGACATTATGACCTTAACACCTCATTTATCTCTATGCCTTTTTCATCCCAAACTCATTGATTGGGACCAAAAAAATTTGGTCATACACCTTGATGGCTTTTAAAATGAAGTGCAAAATACATTGGCTTAAGAGATAGATTGCCCATTGGTGATCACAAAAAAGGATTTGATTTTTAATTTGATCCTTCTACCTACTTTGGAGAGAAAGTAAAATTTATTGGTCATAAAAAAGATAAAACATCAAGATATTTAGGTGAAAACCTCTTTGAGGTACTTGTTAATTAGGGAAAAATTAAAGATAAAGACAAGCCTTTGAGTAAAAAATTGTTTTAGGTGATTTTGGATGGGAAAGTTTACTCATCCCTAAAGTATTCTCAAGTTCCATCAACTCCTAGCTCTATAGCTAGTACAATCATCTCTTTATAATAACAACAAATGTTTTAGCATCTCACTCTTGAGTTTCTAGATATTTTTTCTACTTAGCCATTACCTGAGATGGTAGATTCAAAGTTGTCACATTATCTAGAGCTCTGAGAGGAACACCAGGAAATTGTAGTAGAACAAGTTGATCACAATAACACCTTGCCTACTATTCTTGAATATAGATCTACACTTCTTTTAGATAACACTAATGAAGTGAACCTATGAACATATGATGATCCTAAAAAAATTTATCTTAGAGCTTCCCTTACTAAAGTAGAATGTGAACACATTATATCCATTTTGATGGATTTTATTGATATTTTTGCATGGGCATATTCAAAAATGTCAGGCTTATACCCTCAATTTATATTGCATTGACTCATTTTTCATCCAAATTCTAAGCTAGTTAAATAAAAATTGATAAATATGCATCCACACATCACTCTATTGGTAAAAACCAAATTGGAGAAATTGTTGGGAGTAGGCTTTATTTCACCACTAGACTATTTTGAATGGATATCAAACATAGTTCTAGTCAATAAGAAGCCACAAGGTATACATATTTGTATAGATTTTAGAGATATCAATAAAGCATGCCCTAAAGATTATTTTCCTCTAGATAACATCAACATGATCATCGATTCTATTTTTGGGTACGAGATGTTGTTCCTCATGGATGAATTTTTTAGATACAATCAAATCAAGATAGGCCAAGAAGATAAACTCAAGACTACATTCACCATTCTATGGGGAAAATTTTATTACCAAGTCATGCCATTTATCTTGAATAATATTGGAGCCACATATCATCATGTCATGATTGCCATCTTTCATGACATGATGCATGATATTATTGAGGACTATGTTGATGACATACTAGAAAAATAAATAACACATGTTGGACATCCTAACATTCTACAAAGAATCTTTGAGAGACTTCATGAATATAAAGTCCACCTAAATCCTAAGAAGTGTGTCTTTAGAATCACTTCAGGGAGATTGATACGGTTTATTGTGTCACAAAGAGGGATCAAAGTCAACCCTGCTAAGGTCAAGACTATTGTTGAAATGCCTCCACCTCCAAATCTTAAACAAATCCAATATATTTGTAGGTTCATTTCTTAATAGGTAGATAAGTGCCACCTATTTACACATATCTTTAAGAAAGGGTTCATGTTTCAATGGCATGAAGACTATCAGTTAGAATTTTCAAAACTCAAAACATATTTGTCTAACTCACTAGTTTTGAGATCACCAACACCTAGATAACCATTGCTTCTTTACATATCAATAACTAAGCATGCACTAGGGGCACTTTTAGCCCAGCATGATGATCAAGGTAAAGAACATGTATTCTATTATTTAAGCCACACATCATGGCTTATAAACAAAATTATATGCCTATTAATAAGGTGTGTTTGGCTATGGTGTTTGCTTTCTAAAGGTTGTGACATTATATTCTAAATAATAAAACAATTATCATCACTAAGGTGGATCCTTTCAACTTTGTATTATCCAAATTAACTCTCATATGATGTATGGATAAGTAGGTCATGCTCATCAATGAGTTTGATGTTGAGTATTAAACTTATAATGTTATCAAGGGGTATGTTTTTGTTGATCAACTTGCAAAGGCCCCTATTATAGACACTAAACCACTCATATTCAACTTTCTAGATGATTCTATCATGATAGTAGAAGTGCAACATGAACATGAACAATATAATATATATTTAAATGGTTCCTTAACTTTTTGTGGATCTAGGGTGAGCATATTATTTATTATGCTATAAGGGGATTTGATTCCCAAAGTGTTTCACATTAATTTTAATTATACCAATAATATGGCCAAGTATGAGGCATTGATTGTAGGACTTCATCTTTTTATACAGTGGAATATTTAGCACTTAAATGTCTATGGTGATTCCCAATTGATCATCAATTAGACCACTAATCAATATCAAACTAGAGATGACAAGATTTTACCCTATAATCAAATCATGGATAATCTCAAAGTTTATTTTAAATATCTATAGTTTAAACAAGTACCAAGGGCCAACAACAGATCTACCAATGTAATGGAAACAATTGGGTCAATGATATAGATTTATGGTGGTACTAAAAAGTATTAATTTCTTATTGAAAATATTATATAGGCTATGTATATTATGATAGATTTAGAAAGGGTATGCACCATTACTATTCCCAATCCCCCACTTAAAATACCTTGGTACCAAGACTATTATAATTATTTCCATGATCATGTTTTTCCACCTAACTTATCTAATAATTAACAGAAACTATTCCTTCACCATCTAGCCTATTATACCCTCCTCGGAAACATGCTTTATTAGAAAGGCTATGATGGAATGCTAATTTTTTATTTATCTTCAGGAGAATCCAATCTAGCACTTAATAAGGTTCATGAAGGAATGTGTGGGGCCCATACCAATGGTATAGTCTTAGTTAAAAAACTTCTTAGAATAGGCTATTATTAGGCCAAAATAGAGATATATGCTTGAAATTATGTGAGAAAGTGTGTTCCTTGTTAACAACATAGAAATTTGATACATGCACCTTCCTTACCACTACAGTCGATCACAACACCATGGTCATTCTCTACTTAGGGCCTCGATCTCATTGACAAAATTAACTCCACATCGTCAAATGGACATAAACACATTTTAACTGATATCAAGTATTTTACTAAGTGGATTAAGGCCATTCCTCTCACTTATGTTATTAAGAAGTAGATTGCCAAATTTATTCATTACCATATCATCTATTGATATAGCATTCAAGCTCATATTATATCTAATAATGGTAGATCCTTTGTAAATAGAGATGTAAAATACCTTTGTGTGAAATTCAAAATCAATCACAAAAAATCCACACCATATAACCCATAAGGAAATGGATAATACAAGGCATCAAACAAAACCATTGTAGCCATTTTGAAGAAGATTGTCAATGATGTTGATCATAATTAGCATTTGTAAATTTTTCCTGCCCTTTGGGCTTATCAAACTAGTTATTAAACACCTAAAAGAGCCACTCCATACTCCTTTGTTTATGGAATAGAATTTATTATCATGATTTAGATTGAGTTACCTTCATTGTGAGTTTCTTTGGAGCATATTGAAGATGATGAAGAATATAGAGTCTCAACATTACAAGAATTAGAACTTTATGGTAAGCATTTAGCTTCCCTAGAAAATTTTCAAGCTTATTAGAATAGATTATGGAGAAGCTAAAACAAGTGAATTCTCCCTTGGGAGTTTTATATCAGTGATTTTATCTTGAAAGAGAACCAAAATAACACAAATGTTGAATGCAAGAAAAAGGTAAGTTCTAACCTAATTGGCTAGGACCATATGTTATCACAGTAAACTATGGATCAAGGGCATAGAGGTTGGCTACTCCAAATGGTGAAGAACTTTCAAATCCCATGAACATTGTGAAACTCAATATATTATATACTTCACATCTTTAAACCATTATCTACAAGGCCCCTTACTTGGGAGCAACTTGTGTTGAAGTAATTTTATCTTACCATTATATCTTGGACTATCCCATGTTGGATCATATTCATTTTAACCTACCCTGTACCATTATTTTTAGAATCATATTATTTTCATGACTCTGGATTGTTAAAATTTGGAATGTTGGCACTCTAAATAAATTTAATCCCACCCTAAACCATCATCTTTTGGATAACATTCACTATGTACTATCCCCTTTTGGATCATATTCATTTTGGACCATTCTCTTTGAGAACCACATTATTTTCACATTTTGGGTTGTTGTAACCTAAACGTATTTTATCCCTTAACCAATTATGATCCTAATTATGACTCATAAGCATTATGAACACATTTAATGACAATTTTACAAAGCAGTTCAGCTAGGAATAGTATTTTATAGCTTCCTTTATAGACATGTGAACATGGATACCATAGCATATTATTTTTTCCTATTGCATGGTTCTTCAAAATTTATCTCATGTTTCATATTATTTTATTATTTTGATTCTATTTGGTAATGAATTATTTCCTTAACAGGATCCTCACTCTGATTGATTTGTGAGCATGTGTTGTTGTAGCTAGCTTTAGCTATTATTGGAACTTCTACTCTTGGATGAGCATCTCCTTGATTAGGTAGTTCCAATGGAAATTTTTTACATGTTTTATCCCAAAAATACCAAAAAAATTATAAAAATATCCACAAAATAAAAAAACATTGTCTTACACTTTTGTATATTTTGATCCCCAAGCTCTTGTGATTTTGTAAGTAATCATCTCATGCACTTGCCATTTTTCAAGAACATTCTCATTTATCCCACTAGATTTATATTTTTAAAGACCATTCTTGTATTCCCTTTTCTTATAAAACATTAATTAGGTTTTTATTATCATCACTTTTATTATATCCCACCTCCTAGGAGAACTACATTTGGCCTGAAGTTCATGTTGGACCATGCATCCATGGAACTATGTAAGCAGTATCCACTTGTCTTGTACATTTAGAGTCAGCTTGACCACCCCTTTTTTTCTTCTCTTTCTGATATTTCTTCTATGTTGTTTCCCTATCACTTAAGGGAATCTTTATGTCCTTGTTCTTATTACGTTGTTGTGGAAAATAACATCTCTACTAAACATACCAAAACAATTGTTTTTAAACCGCACTAACATTTTTTTTGTTTGTGTATGTTTATTTGATTTTTATTGGTGTTTTATTTTGATTTGTTATCTTTTATTTTCTTTTCTTTGGTTGTTTCTTCTTTCTTTCTTCTTGGTCTTTTGTTTTGTCATTTGGTCATGTTTTTTTATTTTGATTTTCTAAGTACATCTTGATGGTCCACATAGATCTTGATTATTCATATCTTGATATCATGTTATTAAGTTGTTATTGATTTGTCTTTGAACATTATTATTCCTAATTAAGTCTTGATTAGCCATATATTTATTTTGAGTTAGGTTCATTTATGTTTTTCTTTTTATTTGTCTTTGTGTTTATTTTTGTTTAAATGTAAATAGTTGTAACTCTGGTTTTAGTCATTCTTATCATTATCCTGAGTTATAAACATTAATATTTGAATCAACTCATTTTAATCGAAATGTAATGTCATTATAAGTTACTCATACTTATGATGCCTAATTTTTTTTTGATATATCAAGCACTATGCGTTTTGGTTCCAAGTTTCAATGTTGATGTAGTTCTGATGATTAGCTCTCAAGAACACCAATAAAATTAGGTACTAATGGCTTATCTCATACCTAAATCTATATAATATGTGCATCTCTTGGCATACATCATGAGTCTAATTGAACACTGGTCAATTTTCTTCATCCCTCATTCTATTCTCTCCCACTTCTAGGTGAAATACATTAGCTTGAGGTCCATCTGGACTATGTAGGTAGCGCTTGGATACATGATGTATCTTGAGTTAGCTCGAACACCTTAATTCTTATTTTCGTCTCTTTCATTACTTTATGCATCCTTGTATGGCTGGTTATTTATGGTTTATACATTCATTCGACCATCACCTCTACGTTTTGCACCCACTCATCTTTAATCTATGTAATAGGTTATATCCTTGAGATTTTTCTTGCTAATTTTCCCTATAGGGGTATAACATTTTAACCAGTCAGAAATCTAAATCAGCCGTACAGTAGAAAACCATTCTTTATCAATGATCAAAATCAGCCCTACTAGGGAAAAATTGTTTATTACATGATCAAATTAGCTCTAATGGAGCACATTATTATTTATTTACTTTGATAGCAAGTTTCTACTTTTTTATTCTAATTATAAGCTCTAAAAACGTTTTCCCTCATTATAAAAATATTTTATTGTGCAACTTGTCTCAGGATTGATCATTTCATAAGCATGCAACTTGTACCCTAGCTTTGGGTGTTTTTTAAATGTGTCACTTATATTTTTAGATTATATCCTTCCCATTGACCCCATCCTTAGAAACCATTATATTATAATTATATTTTGATCATTTATGGAATTAATGCATGCAAGAATTATTTCATCTGTATTTAATATATTTCATGGGTTAATCTCACTTTCCCTCGCTTTTTTATAGTCAATCCTTCTCTTTCATCCATGTATGTCCTCTTGAGGGGGCATCATGGGTTCTTTCCATATTTTTATTGACAAATATTTTATTTGAAAAGATTTTTCTTCACCTGAATGTCTCACTACACCTTTTCAAATAGGGGGAAAATGTAGACATCCAATTCTTAACACCAGTGTGTTGAAATTGTCAATCTTACTCAAAATATACTAAAACTCACAAATTAGACCAAAATCACTTAAACGTGCTAAATGGTTTGATCTTGTCATATACAAATGCCTATTTAGGATAATGTATCCCTAAATGGTGTAATGAATTTTATGTGATTATTAACTTTTCTCAAATCATTTTGAGTCAAAATGATGAAAAGGCATTTTGGTGTTCTAGAACACTCTTTTCTTCTAAATTAGAAGCACACGACACGTGCATGTGTTATTTTGTGTCACCAATGTTCTAAATGGGATGATGATATATACATAGCTAATAGTGCCTTTTAATTCCTCTCCAATCAAATTATGACCTAGTAATATGACTTTTTGACCAGTTTGATTAATGAATTGCATCTAATTTCCAAAGAATTGCTTAAATTTTGATTAATCTTACTTAGGTAAATTAAGCCAAATTATGATCTTAAGTAAGAATTTCATGAAATTTATTGAATATTTTGTTGTTAGAAATTGATTCTTATTAATTACATCATCAAATGAAATGATCAATGTGTTGGAATCCATAAGCTATAAATGTAACAAATATCAAGATTATGGCTTCACATGCCTCTTTAATGCCCTTCCTCCCATATATATATGAGGATATTTATGGATAATATTTACATAATTAGATTAATTCATGTCCACACATATTTATCTCAATATGGATGGTCATGATTAATCCTGATCAATTTGTAAAATCTATAAATAAGAGGACTAAGACCACTTTAATTAAGCTTATTTTGTGTAAACCTATAATTCAAGATTATCTATACAAAACATTTGAGTGTAGTTTGATAATGCTTTATTTGTAATAGGATAGCTTCAATATAGGCAAAGTATTGACTTTCATATCATGAGCCTAGATTAATTGGTGTCCTTGAGATGGTGGAGGAGCTTGGACTATTGTTGAAGACTTGAGCACTGAATCAAGGGGAAAATCAAGTTTTGAGCTATATTTATGTGTTGGGAAACTCTTAAGAAGATAACTTGTGTTTGATTTCTTTTATTTTCTCTTAATTATCATTTACACACCCCTGTTGAATAGGTTTTCCTAGATTGTTAGTTCTTTATGAATTTTTCTTGGTTTTCTTGACTAATTCTTGATCTAATCATCTTTGTAATCCATCTCTACATCTTGGCATGCCTAATGGGCAAATGGTCCATCCTTATCTTTCATCCTTTTATGTTTTCTTGAGGGGGCGTCATGGGTCATTTCATTTCTTATTTCTTATTGACAACTCTTTTCTTTGAAAATATGTTACTTCACTTGAATGTCTTGCTACACCTTCTCAAATAGGTTTAAAATGTAGACATCCAATTCCTAACACCATTTTGTTAAAATTATCAATCTTACTCAAAATTTGTGAAAACATAAAAATTAGGCAAAAATCACTTAAATGTGCTAAATGGTTCAACCTTGTTTTATACAAATTTTGATCTAGGCTAATGTATCCCTAAATAGGGAAATTCATTTTATGTGATTATTAACTTTTAAAAAATCATTTCAAGTCAAAATGATGAAAACACATTTTGGTGCTCTAGATCACTTTTTTCTTCTAATTTAGAAGCACATGACACATGCATGTGCCAAGATGTAAAGATGTATTAAAAATATGGTTAGATAAATAATTATCTAATTAAACCATGAAAAATTCATAAATAACTAACAATCTAGGCCAACCTATTCAACAAGGGTGTGTAAATGAAAATTAACAGTAAATGAAAGAAAGCAAACATAAATTACCTTCCCAAGAGCTTCCCATCACATATATGTGTCTAAAAACATGATTTTCCCCTTGATTTGGTGCTCAAGTCTTCAAAAATGGTGTAAGGCTAATCTCCTCCACCATCTCAAGAATACTAAATAAAGTAGGCTCATGATATGAAAAATCAATGATATGCCTATCTTGAAGCTATCCTACTACAAATAAAGTGTTATCAAACTACACTCAAATGATTTTTAGAGAGAATCTTGCAATATAACTTTACACAAATGAAGCTTAATCAAAGTGGTCTTGGCCCTTCTATTTATATATTTTCCAAATTTATCAGGATCAACCATGACCATCCATCTTGAGATCAAGATGTGTGACCATGAATTAATCCAATTATGTAAATAATATTCATAAATATCCTCATAAATATTTGGGGGGAAGGGACATTAAAGAGGCATGAGAAGCCATAATATTGATATTTATTGCATTTATGGCTTATGTATGCCACCCCATTGATCATGTCATTTGATGATGTAGTTAATAGGAATCAATTTACAATAAATAAATATATAATAATTTCCATGTAATTCTTAGTTAAGCTCATAATTTGGTTTAATTTGCCTAATTAAGATAATTAATTTTAGTACAATTCTTTGGAAATTAGTGCACTTCATTAATAAATAGGTTACAATGTCATATTATTGGTTCATAATTTGACTGGAGAAGAATTAGAAGGTGATGTTAGTTTTGTAGGACCATTATCCCATTTAGGACATTGTTGACACAAAATAACACATGCACGTGTCATGTGCTTCCAAATTATAAAAAAAGAGTGATCTAGAGAATGAAAATACATATTTGTCATTTTGAATCAAAATGATTTGGTCAAAATTAATAATCACATAAAATGCATTTCCCCATTTAGGGATATATTAGCCTAAATTGGCACTTGTATACAACAAGCTCAGACCATTTATCATGTTTAAATGATTTTGGCCTAATTTGTGTGTTTTCATGCATTTCCAATAAGATTGACAATTTTAACACACTGATGTTAGGAATTGGATGTCTACATTAATAAGATCATATTTAGTAAATTATATATACTATAATAACTAAAGGGAAGTAACATTAATTCACAAGTATTCATCCACCATAAATTTACTTATTTAGATATCATTTTTCATGATTATAATAAAGTTAAGTGGATCATTAGGTCAAAAAAGGAGTTCATCAATGATTAGGTCATCCTCTAAAAAATTTATGAATATTTTATAGGAAAGTGGAGGATGAGAGAAGGTTTTAATGTCTCAAGAGTAGGTGTAGGTACTTATAAAGTTTGAGAAGATGGTTAAGATTTACTATATGGGGATTCGTTTATGTATTTTGAGCTTTATGTGAGAAATTATAATGATATGGAGATGTTTTCATGAGTTCCATCAAATTTTAATTATAATGCATGGATTTTTGCTCATCTAGGAAGTTTTATTGTGATGAATTTTAGTATCGACCATAAAGATAAGTAGGATGGTTTGTATTATTGACATTAGGAGGTAAATAATAAGAAGGTGTTGGGACACTATATATATAATCTAATGATGGATTAGACTCATATATGGGTGAAAATTTGAGGGAATTAGTAGTGGTATATTTAATAATTATTTATTTAGTGTAAGGATTCTTAGGCTTGGTAATGGGATATTTGTGAATGGAATTATGATGGTGTTTAAACTTGGATGCATTCACATATTGAAAATGGGTATAGTAGTTATCATACCTGGAGGGACTATTTTAGATAATTTGGAATTATCTATAGTCTAACTAAAAAAAATATATCAATAATACACCTACATTATTCAAAAATTTCTAATTTTAAATTCTCTCTAATCTAATAAATGGGGAATAGATATAAATTATTACCATACTCTTCACGTGCAACTTCCATAGAACCCAAAAACTATTCATTTTCAAATATTATCTCCCATCCAATTTAGGGGCATAAGTCTAGATTATTTAAATTAGTCCTTCTGGCATCAATAGAACAAATGAATTATTTTGAATTTTATGTGTTAATATTATATTTTTGAGGGGGTTTTAAATAATTTTGATTTTGGTATTGAGGTTTAGATTGATTAGGTTGATGAATTGGTTGGCTTGATTTTAATAGGATTTTTTATATTATTTATAATGATCTTTGGAGATATATTAATTATTAATTTTTTCTCCTAATAATCATTTAAATGTAAGATTCCTAATTCCATAACATGTTTGATGAGAGTGACCAATTTTGGTGTGGAGCACACAAAAAAAATTCAGGATTATTTTATGTTGTTGGTGTAAAAGTATGGACAAAAGTTATAGATGGTTATAGAAACTTCTTAAATTATTATATATTTAAGGGAGGGAAGGTGGTATTTTGATTACTTGGATTAAATTATCTTGATTTGGGCTAGGTAGGCTTGTTTTTTGATGTATTAACATTGATTTCAGTAGTTGAGTTTTATAAACATTCCTTATTAGTAGTTTGAGATGGTTCAATTTTGATCATAAGAAAATATTGTTATTTTTCTTGACCAAATTCCTCTTCTAAAGTTTTATGGGAGATTTTCCATACTTTGTATTAAAGAGGAGCCTTAAGGTCAATAATAAATAGTCTGAATAAAAATTTATCACTCATGTTATGGTACACTTTATGTGTTAAATATTTCAATTATTTGAAGAAATTGTGGTTATATTCCTTAGGTAATTTATTATAATGAAATAAGTTGTTAAGGTTATTCTCAAAAATACTATTTGTTTAGAATTATTTAATTATATAATTAACTAATATTTTAGTTGCATAATGGAATGAGTTGAAACTTGATTATACCATTCTATTTCATCCCCAACTAACATTATGGATATAATAATGTAGTTCATAGGAGTTAGTTTCAATCCATTCCTTATATATATTACCAAAGGCTTTAAAATAAGGAAGAATTAATAGTAATATCATATGTGATGCTTATATAAATCATGTCAATATCTACAGACACAAAGAAGGGAGATAGTGGTTTATTTTGAGGATGTTAAAGCAGATTTTTTTTAATTTAGGTTGGAGACTAAGATTTCCATTGTAATATATAAAAGGAGGATAAATATAGATTTTATTTGATTTATTTAAAAAAAATTAAGGAGATTGGTTAGCCAATTGTAATATTTATTTTTTAATTTGGATAATTTTATTGTTATTGGAAGATGCTTAAGGGCCATTTGTTCAACCACTTGTGAAAAGACTTAGGAATTACCAATAGGATAATTTGTATTGAAATTTATAGGATTGTTGAGAAGATGACCACCAAGGGTAGTGTTTTCACTTGAAACTACACCTAATGAGGAGATGAAAAATATCTCCTCATTCAAGTGAGACAATTGAACGACCTCAGGGCTATGGGTTTCCCAACTTTGAGGTGGATCTCTAGATAAGGGGCTTGCTCCCCTTGTTGCATCACTATAACTCAAATCCTACTACTAACACTTGGGAGTTGAAAAGGGATAAGAGTAACTAAAATTAAACCTAGTATATGGGAGGTGATACACCAAATATTTTATCTACTCACGCTTTTTGACATGCTCTTAGAACCAAGAAGAAGTATGCACATACACTTCATCCAATGACAACCTTCTCTCTCACATCAATGTTTCAACATGGGGTCTTGGAGATATCTTAAGATATGAGGACTTAGTCAATAGGAATTATAAGACACTCCATTTTATATACTTCTCACTATACTTAAAATCCCATTAGGCACTTCTTTTTGACCTACAAAAGAGAGATTATAAAACACTAGGTACTAGGAAGAGTAACATGTGAAGGTAAATGAAACTACACTTGCATAAGACTAAAAACCATTGTTTACACTTAGTGAAACATTTAATGAGGTAAAACACACTATATTTATTATCTCAAGTAAAAAAAATTGTATGGATTCACCATACCAAGGTGGAGAGATCTATATAATAGCCAAAAAGGCTCAATTTATAGAAGATGTGAGAAGAGAGAGAGGGGGAGTCCAAGAGTCATATAGACACTTGTCAAAACTAAAAAGATCAATTATTTGTGCATGTGAGAGAGATATGGGGAGATACATAAATTAATAGGATTTAATAATGTCATCTCCAATCATCCAAGACCTGTAAAGTGGTCAAGAAACTCCTTTCCTTGCACAAAAAACTATCCCTCATGATTTGCCTTCCAAAACTACCTTATCACTACAACTAATCAGTATAATTATGGATTTGAGTAGGAGGGGTTACAAACAATCCCTTTCATGTATTTTTGAGTTCATAAACTACTCATGATCATCTAGCCATGCACCATCATCCATGATAGTCCCAAAATGATCTCTTTCCATGCACTTCCCACACTTGGAACCTAAAACCTTCCAAATATTTAGTTTGATTCATGCACAAGAAGGGATGTCATGTTTAAATGGTTTCTATAACATAAATTTCAATAAATTAGCTTTAAAAGGCTTTCCAAATTGAATTTCACCACTTTTCCCTAAGTGTTTACTATCTACCCACTAGATTAGTTAAAATGAAAGAGATATAAGATAGGATTATAATTTTATATGGTTTATAAAATTTACATGAGGACTTATAAAAATTCCTAAACTCTCACACAAAAATTATTTGGCATCTTTCAATTTATCCATGCCTACAAAACACACAAAAAGGTCAAAAAGAGCCATGTTTTAACCTTATCCATATGGGTCCATACACCTCAGTCACATTTGAATAATACTTTTATGGTCCTCTAAATAATCCAAGTAGTTTTATTTCCTTTCCACCCCCTCTATATGCATCATTTTCCTTCTTTTCCCAATCAGGTCCTTATGTAGGGTTTGTAAGGGTTTTGAGGTGATTTTGGATCTTAACATTTATTCATAAAGAAAAACATTGGACCTATAATAAAATTCCACTGAGGGATTATTGAGGATCCTATATAACTTTTATAATCACCTCAAGGTCCTATGCAAAGTATCAAGTGAGTTCTAAGCTTCTCAACTTGGACACTCTAGCCATTTTTGTTCACTCTATGGGATCTGGGAGATTTTGGGCCAAAAAATGGTTTCCTAGTGGATATCCTAAAAACCAAAGGTTTAAAAACTTATTTATATTCCATAAAAACACTCTCAAATCATTTTAATATCTTATCAAGAGCTTAAGATGAAACTTGACCCCGATTTGGCATTAGGCCTAGACCTTGCCAATAGGTTTACCTGCAACTAGATGGTTGAAAACTATTTTTTAGCCTTATAAAATTCTAATATATCTCTTAAATATCATTTAAACCTCCATGAATATTACCCAAAACATTAAAATTCTTGAAAAAGGTTAAAATTTAAAATGACCCCTCATGAGGGCTTAGGCTCATATCCTGCTTAGCTACCCTGCTTGCAAACCTCCTTATCTAGACTACCATTTTTATCTTCCAAAATTATAGCATAAATTATCATGTTGTTTCAGGTTTTATACATATATACAAACCTTAATTTTAGATATATTTTCCTTTTGGTCCATGCCTTTATCCTTTTAGCAGAAAATAAGGGTTTATGTAAGGGTAAAAGTGTCCCTATCTGAGATAAAATAGGGGCATTTCCCCTATTAGCATTGAAAATTTTATAATTATAGGATCTTATTAGAATATTAAGGTTAATTTTTACAAATTTTCAACCTTTAAATCCAATCATAAGACCTCCATATCTACATATTTCCTAGGCAGACTTTGAACAAGGCAGACTATGAGGGTAAGCAAGGTATAGGTTTTTGAATGCTTTAAGAAGGGAATCCCTTTTTATTTGTCTCCTTAAATTATTTAAATGAGGTTATTATGTTTAATATTTAAACCTTATTTCAAAAATTTCCCAATTTTATTATTATTATAACTTTCACACACCCCATTTTTGTTAGACTAGCCTCATGCTTTGACTGAGACAAAGACATTTTGACTATGTTTGGAGGTTGTTTACCACAAAATAAGGTTTGAAAAGAATTTTAAAACATGTTGAGTTATATTTATATCAATATTCTCTTTTTATAAGTCATACTCCACCAACATATTCATTTATCACCAAGAAACTTTGCTTCCAAATTACTGCCCATAAACCCTGCTTACCTGACCTGTAGATGGACTGGGACACCCTTGTTGAGGTTTATATGGCTTTATTAGACCCTGATCATGGTTTTTTGATGTCATTATATATATTTTATTACTCATTATCATTTTATTTCACATGATCACATTTTTTTCACAAGTCCAGTCCTTTTTGCCTATAAGTGTCTCTTTCTCAAGCCTGTTATAGGTGTTTTGGTGATATTTAGAACTAGCTTGATGATGATTTGATTATCCTTGAAAGTTTGAGAATAAAAAAACCAAATTTTATCTCCTATTCACCTTTAAAACTTAATATAAGTTCAAAACCTTAACCTTTTAATGCACTACCTAACACCCTAACTGATTGTGTTTTACTTCCCAGGCTTGTGTACGGATAGGGGATACGAGTATGGGGTATAAACCACATTTAAACCTTGTTAAGGTGATATTTAGTCATTATATGTATTTTTAGGTCATTTTTATTCATTTAATCATATGTCCTAGTCAAGGTATGCCTAATTGGTTGAATAAGGTCCCTTTTAGGCCAAATCCTATAGATGACACTGAAACTTCTTAGTGTGTTTTAGAGTGTTCCTAAGGCTTTCAACTTCCTCCTTACACTGAATCCCTTAGCCTCCATTTTTTTCACAAGTCTTCTCCTTATTATAGGTAACAAAATTTTTAATTTAAGTGTCCTAAAACCTCAAGGATACATGTTCTGAGATGTCAACAAAAACCCTTGGGATCTCTATTTTGCTCATTTAGGGAAAACATCCCTATATCAATCATTAGGATTTTGGAAATGATTTTCCATATTGTTTGCCAATTTGATATTGAAAAAATCTTATCATGGACTCTTTATTATATCAAGCTCCTAAATTAGTATTCATCCATAAATCCTAACATTCTAACATGACTTCTTTTCTTCTTTATTAGTTGTTTGTAGGCAAGGATTTTGTGCATATAGATAGTAGGAAAGAAAAATGAGCAATGGTGCATGATTTAGGCCTTATGGTCTCTTATTTGATCATCAAATACACTTATAATGTCTCCAAGAATTTGAAAACCTTACCAAGGTTATTTTTAAGGCAATATGACATCATAGAACCCTCTGACTAATCACTCCCTTTGAATATGTAGACAATGAAGGAAAAGAGTGGGCAAAGTGTAAGACTTGGACTTCAATATTCCTACCTTGGTCATCAAGTGTATCATTAATAACCTCAAAAAATTTGAGACATTTTTTATGCTTGATATTAACATTATAAACTTCCATTTAGGTCACTTTTAAGTTCATATCTCTGAGCAAAGGAAACAAACATGGTCTAGAGAAAGAACAAGCCTAGAAAAGGCTTTCCCAAACTTCCAAATATAATATAATAATTAAAAACCCATGTATATGCATTAGATAACCTATAGGAACACCTAAAATAAATAAAAACATCAAACCAAAGCAAGGAAATTTGAGACAAGTGCAAACATTGACCCCCTCATGGTTACAAGTGCATGAAAAGTTGTTTGAGGTGTTAGTAATGGTTCATAAAGGATAATATATCAATATAAGAACTATTTACATGAAATTAAATCACACTTAAATACATTTAACCCACTAAGACCATTATTCCCAACTCCAACTATATGGCCCATACCAAGTGTTTGAATTTGACCTTTCCTTGGCTTGAAAAGAGAAAATGGAGGAAACAAGAGAAAAATTAAACTTTATAGAATCCTTTCTAGAAACCCAAGCATTTAAAATAGTGTGGGGAGGTGAGGAGGTACTCCACCCACATTTTTAGCTACAAGGGAGATCAACTATTCCATACAAGTGCCCAAAAGGCCCTAAAATTAAAGAGAAACTCCCTTTTTCTACATATAACTAACTCTTTAACTAATTTTGACCACTTTATAACTGATCATAACCTCTTACATATTGATATTCACTTTGGTGATAAATTTTCTAACTCCACCATCCATACAAGTTAATTAATAAGCTAAAAATGTGGCCAAATGACCCTTTTTGCATGTGAAACTTATAAAGTGACAAATTTATGACTTGAAGACACCTTTAAATATATCAAATACCATATTTGGACATTTCAAACACAAATTGAGCCTTTTACTAAGTTTTACTAGGGTTGACTAACTTTGACTTTGGTTGACTAGGCTAGTACAAGGAGGGTGGACTTTAACAAGGACTATGGGAAGGATGAGTAAGATAATAGACCAACATTACACCCTATATAACACATGAAAACCTTATTAAAAATTTAAAAATAGTATGGGTTGACAAAATTTGACTAGAATTCAAATTTGGTCAGCATTTTGTCAACTCTTAGGGGTAACATGCTGCCTATGTTAAGGATTAGTAGCCTTATCCCATCGATTGGGAAAAGGGAGATAGAATGCACTTTTAAATATAACTACCAGACCTTGAATTGACCAATAAGATAGTTTACTTACCTTGAAACACACAAAGTAAATGATAACACACAAAAAGGGTAAGCAAACACCAAAGCAAAACACCACCTGTGTTACTAAGAACTTAGGGAACACAAGACACAATTGAAATCAAAAAAAATATGTACATTCAAATTAATCATACCTCCCTTCCTAGATCAAAATTTAAGTAACTTTAATCTCCTTCCCCACTAGATGCATGAGGATGCCAAGCATGTTTCCTCTTGGATGTGGTGTTAGATGACTCATGTTTTCATTTTTCTCCTTGACTTGACATATCATTTGATGAAGTCATCTAAAATAGGTCTCCAAAGTAGATGAAGTCCTCTTTGACTTAGAAACATGATTCATAATTATTTCTTCTTTCCTCCTCATGGAATATTTGCATATCCATGCATGGGATAGCTTGTTACAAGTTTATGTCTTCTTGAAGGATCTCATCATTCATTCCACTTGTTACAACCTCCTCAAAGCTTCCAAGAAGTGTTGTATCCTGACATTTTGGAAGTGTTTCTTGCTCAAATTTATATTTTATTTTGGTGGAGGTAGCTTCATAGGTGGTTGTAGAATCAACCTTCAAATCACCTTTAAGAGGCCCAAGATCAACTTTTGAACCTTCCTCAAAAGGCCCAAGATCATCATAGATTGCCCAATTATAAGGTAGACTCTCTTGGTAATGAGGCTCTTCAATATATACCTACTCTCCAACATCTTGGACTTGTTTCTTTATTATTTTAGTCTTCTCACATTATTCATACTCTTGGAACATATACATGTAGGTCTACCACATGTCTTCCTTTTGAGACACAAACTCTTGCTTGCCATGGATTGTAGTCAGCTCCAAGGGATTTTTAGGCTCCTTGAGGACTTCAAATTCACTTTATATGATCTCAAATATATACCATAATCCATCATCCTTTGACAAGTCTACATCATGAAAAGGAGGAACAAAAAAGACCTTTTCCTCTTCTTCTTTGGAGTCTAAGAGAACCTCTTTTAAGACCTCTTCTTCAACACAAGGAGGATCGTATTCCTCATCTTCACCACTTGATATCTCCTAACTATAATTTATACCCTCTTCATATTCAATCCAATATAAAATTTCAATCTCATCTTCCCTCTTATTAGTACCAATGTTAGGCCTCTAAAAAATAGGAAGTTTAGCCAAAGAAGATTCCCAAGGAGTAAGGAAATTCTCATCGTTAGGAGGGAAACCTTGATCAGTTATGGGGAATGGAAATATGGTTTAAATATATTATTTATGAGGGGTGGGAGGAATTTTAATGGTTTCAATTTTCTCTCCCCTAACAAATTCTCCACCTAAGCATGATTTGTTCTTTTCTTCACAAGCTACCATCAGTTCTTTCCATCTTGGGAAGGTAGGCTCAAAGGTGTTTTCCTGGCATTGAGATGCTAATGTAGGGGTGAATGATATGTTTATGAAACTTGGAGTTTCCTTGGGTTTTTCATCTTTATTGAAACTTGGAAAACTAATCTTAGATATTTCACCTTTTGTTGCCATGATATATTTCCTTAAAATCTAATTGGCCAATTCAATCTCCTTTTCAAAAAGGGCTTCAAAACTCAAAATTTTCTCCTCACCATATTCTCCAAGTAATTTACCCTAATCCATCATGGTGTCTTCCTTATTTTGGATACTCTCTTGGATGGACTTCCAAAAAGGTAAACTTTGGGGAGAGTAATAAATATTTGGGGTATTTTGGGGCTACCAAAATTGAGTTGGTTCATGAGCTCTCAACCTCTCTTTTAGATGGAAGATCAAGCCAAAAATACCAAGCATATCATTATAAATATTTGGCCAATTAGATTTATCTATAGGAATCCATTCCATTTTGAATTTTTCCAAAGCATCCCTTACACTCCTAACACAAACACTAGGGATGACTTAACCACAACCATACATAGAGTCAAGGTCTAAAATGTAGTCTTGGTAACTAATGATAATCTTTTTGAAACTAGCAATGGAATGTCTTAGAGTAGAACTAGGTGGAATAGGTGAAGAAAAAGCTTGATAAGGTTGGTTATAGGAAGTATATGATTGATAGGGATCATTACAAGGTTGGCCAAGGACTTGCTCATATTGAGGAGGAATAGGTAAAGCAGGACATATCTCTTCAACTTGTGTTAAGACAAGATCAAACTCATAATTCTCCATGAATCACTCATATAAAGAGAATGGAATAATAAAAAAACCTTAATAAGTATACCTAGATAACTTAACTAGTTTATTTTTATTTGGAGTTGCCATTGGTGCTTAGTGAATTACCTCCAAAGGTTGTTATCTTGAGGAGAACACCAAAACTCCTCAATCTCTTAGAACAAGAGTCTCACAAATTGTGCCAAAAACTATTGTAACTTGAACTTTCACCCAATGATGAGATGAAAAATCTCTCCTCATTCAAGTGAGACAATGGAACCACCTTAGGGTTTTGGGTTGCCCAAATTTAAGGTAGATCTCTAGATTAGGGGCTAACTCTCCTTAATGCATCACTATAGCTCAAATCCTACTATTAACACTTTGGGGTTAAAAAGGGATAAGAGTAATTGAAATTAAACCTATTATATGGGAGGTGATACACCAAATATTTTCTCTACTCACACCTTTTTACATACACTTAGAACTAAGAAGAAGTATGCACATATACTTCATCTAATGGCAACCTTCTCTCTGACATCAATGTTTCAACATGGGGATTAGAGATAGCTTAGGATAGGAGGACTTAGTCAATAGGAATTTTAATACACTCTATTTAATAGACTAATCACTACACCTATAATCCCATTAGGCACTTCTTTTTTACCTACAAAAGAGAGATTACAAAACAATAGGTACTAAGAAGAGTAACATGTGAAGGTAAATGAAACTACACTTGCACAAGACTAACAACCATTGTGTAAACTTGTTGAAACATTTAATGAGGTAAAAAACATTATCTTTATTATCTCAAGTAAAAAAATTGATAGGTATTCTCCATACCAAGGTGGAGAGATGCATATAATAGCCAAAAAGGCTCAATTTATAGAAGATGTGAGAAGAGAGAGAGAGGGGGAGTCCAAGAGTCATAGAGACACTTGTCAAAAATACAAATATAAATTATTTTTTCATGTGATATATATATGGGGTGATACATGTAGTAATATGAGTTAAAATTTTCATCTCTAATCATCTAAGACCTGCGAAGTGGTCAAGAAACTCCTTTCCTTGCACAAAAAATTGCCCCTTGTGATTTGCCTTCCAAAATTGCATTATCATTGTTAATTATCAGGTATAATGATGGATTTGAGTATTAGGGGTTAAAAAAATCCCTCAAATTAATTTTTGAGGTATTAAACCACTCATGATCCTCTATCCATGTACAATCATCCATGATAGTCCCAAAATGAGCTCTCTCCATGCACTTCTCACACTTGGAACCTTAAACCTTCCAAATATTTATTTTTATCCATGAAAAATAAGGTATTACATGTTTTAAGGGTGTATATAGCATTATTTTTAGTAAATTATCCTTAAAATGCTTTCCAAATTGAGTTTCACCACTTTTCCCTAAGTGTTCACTATCTGCCCACTAGACTAGCTGAAATGAAAGAGATATTAGATCATATTATGAGTTTATATGTGTTATAAAATGGACATTATAACTTATAAAAAGTCCCAAAATCTTCCCCAAAAGTGATTTGGCCTCTTGAAAGTTCTCCATGCCTACAAAACACATAAAAAGGTCAAAAAGAGCCATGTTATGACCTTATCCGTATAGTTTCATACACATCAATCACATTTGGATAATACCTAGAGGTTCTTATACATCATAAAAGTTTTTTCATGTCCTTTATATCCCCTATGGATGATTCATTTTCCTTATTTTCACAATTAGGTCTTCATGTAGGGTTTGCAAGGGTTTTAAGGTGATTTTGGGTCTTAACATTTGTTCATAAAGAATAGACATTGGACCTATAATAAAATTCCAATAAAGTCTTATTTAGGACCCTATATAACTTTTATAATCACCTTAAGGTCCCATGAAAAGTGTCAAGGGATTTATGAGCTTCTCAACTTGGCCACTCAAGCCATTTTCATTTATTTTATGGGGTCTGGGAGATTTCAAGCCAAAAAATGGTTTCTTAGTGGATCTCCTACAAACCAAAGGTTTAAAAACTTCTTTATATTCCATATAAACATTATCCAATCATTTTAATATATTATCAAGAGCTTAAGATGAAACCTAGCCCCTATTTAGCATTAGGCCTAGACCTTACCAATAGGTCTACCTTCAACTTGATGGTTGAAAAATCTTTGTTATCCTTCTACACTTAAAATATAACTAATAAATATAATTTAAACCTCCATGAATATTTTCCAAAACATTCCAACTCTTTTCAAAGGTTAAAAGTGAAAATGACCCCTCATGAGGGCTTAGGCCCATACCCTACATAACTACCCTGCCTACAAACCTCCTTGTCCAGACTACCCTATTTATATTATAACCTTATATCCTCACTTATCATGTTTAAATTTTTATCCAGATATAAAAACCTTCATTTTATCTCTATTTTCCTTCTGGTCCATGCCTTTATCTTTTTAGTAGAAAATAAGGGTTTTTGTCCGGGGAAAAGTGCCCCCTATCTGAGATAAAATAGGGAGAATTTTCCCTATTATCCTTGAAAAATTGATAATTTTATGATATTATGAAATTTTAAGGGTAATTTTTACCAATTTTAAACCTTTAACTCCAATCATAATACCTCCATCTTTACATATTTTTTAGGCAAACTTTGAACAAGGTAGACTGTGAGGGTAGGCAGGGTATAGGTTTGTGAATGCTTTAAAAAGGGAATCCATTTTTATTTGTCTCCTTAAATTATTTCCATTAGTTTATTGTGTTACATATATAAACCTTATTTCAATTATTTCCCAATGTTATTCTTACTATAACATTCACACATCCCATTTTTGCTAGACTAGCCTCATGCTTTGACTGAGACAGACACTTTGACTATGTTTAGAGGTTGTTTACCACAAAACAAGGTATGGAAAGTGTTTTATAACATTTTGAGGTTATATTGATATAAATATTCACTTTTTATAAGTCATACTCCACTAACATAATCATTTGGCTCTAAGAAACTTTGCTTCCAAATTACTACCCATATACCCTACTTACCCAACCTGTAGATGGACTGGGACACCCTTGTTGAGGTTGATATGGCTTTAGTAGACCCTAATCATGGTGTTTTGTTGTCATTAGAGATATTTGATTTCTCTTTATCCTTTTCTTTCATAGGATCACACTTATTTCAAAAGCACATTCCTTTCTACCTATAAGTATCTCTTTTGCAAGCCTATTATACGTGTTTTGGTGATATTTGGAACTAGCTTAATGATGTTTTGATTCTACTTGAAAGTTTTGGAATCAAAAAAACACCTTGTATCTCCTATTCACCTTAAAAACTTAATATAATTTCAAAAACCTTAACCTTCTAACTCACTACCTGATACCCTAATTGATTGTGTTTCACTTCCCAGGCCTATGTAGGGATAAGGGATATGAGTATGGGGTAGAAACCACATTTAAACCTTGTTAAGGTGACCTTTAGTCATTGGATGTATGTTTAGGTCATTTTGAGTAATTTAATTAGAGGTACTATTCAAGGTATGCTTAATTGTTTGAATAAGGTCCCTTTAAGGCCAAATCCTATAGATGACACTAAAACTTCTCCATGTGTTTTGGAGTGCTCCTAAGGCTTTCAAATTCCTCCTTACATTGAATTCCTTAACCTCCATTTTTTTTCACAAGTCTTGTCCTCACTAGATGCAACAACATTGGTAAGTTATGTGTCCTAAAACCTCAAGGAGACATGTTGTGAGAGGTCAACAAAAACCCTTGGGATCTTTGTTGTGGTCATTCAGTGAAAACATCCATATATCAGTCATTAGGCTTTTGGAAATGATTTTCCACCTTGTTGGCCAATTTGATATTGAAATAAGCTTATCCTAAACTTTAAATTATATCAATCTCCCAAAGGAGGATTCATCCATCATTCCTAACATTCCAATATGACTTCTTTGCTTCTCTATTGGCTATTTGTAGGCAAGGATTTTGTGCATATAGATAGTAGGAGAGAGAAATGTGTAATGGTGCATGATTTAAGCCTTATGGTCTCTTATTTGATCATCAATACACTTATAATGTCTCAAATAATTTTAAAATATTACCAAGGTTATTTTAAAGGTAATATGACATCATGGAACCCTCTGACTAATCACTCCCTTTAAATATGCAGACAGTAAAGGAAAAGAGTGGGCAAGGTGCAAGATTTGGACTTTAAGATTCCTACCTTGGTCATCAAGTGTATCTTTAATAAAATAAAAAACTTTAAGACACACTTGATACCTGATATTAATTTTTTAAACTTCCATTCAAGGTACCTATAGATGCATATCTCTGAGTAAAGGGAATAAACATGGTCTAGAGAAAGAACAAGCCTAAAAAAAGCTTTCCTAAACTTCCAAATCTAATAAAATCATGAAAAAACTATGGATAGACATTATATAACCTTTAGGAACACCTAAAATTAAAAAAAACCATCAAACCAAAGCAAGGAAATCTGAGACAAGTGCAAATAGTGACCCCCTAATGGTTGTAAGTGCATGAAAAGGTAGGTGAGGTGTTAGCAATGGTTCATAAAGGATAAGCTATCAATATAAGAAATATTTTCATGAAATTGAAGTACACTTAGATACCTTTAACCCACCAAGACCATTATTACCAACTCCAACTGTATAACCCATACCAAGTGTTTAAATTTGACCTTCCTTGGCTTGCAAAGAGAAAATGGAGGAAATAAGAGAAAAATTGGACTTTTTTGCATCCTCCTTTAAAACCAACCATTTAAAAGAGTTTTTTGAGGTGAAGAGGCACTCCACCCACATATTTAGCTACAAGAGAGATCATTTATTTTGTATAAGTGCCCAAAAGGCCCTAAAATTAAGGAGAAACTCCATTTTTATGCATATAACTAGCTCTTTAACTGACACTAACCACTTTTTTACTGATCCTAACCTCTTCCACATTGATATTCACTTTGGTCACAAGTTTTATAACTCCAGCATCTGTACAAATCAATTAATAAGCTAAAAATGTGGCCAAATTACCCTTTTGCATGTGAAACTTAGAAAGTGAGCAATTTATGA